>VOPJ01002447.1:51655-67377 GCA_014673585.1 Semibalanus balanoides
CCTAACACCGCAAAACAGCCCGTGGGAGTCTAAACAGAGTGCATTGTCAGAAACGCAGCAACGACATGGGTGCTGAGAAGACCTCTGGGCTTAATATGTCGTGCAGTTTGCTGCTTGCGTATGCAACTATATTGTGACGTGACACCAGTCGGGAAAAGCTTGTATCAGGTTCTTGGAATGCAGCTGTCACCACAAGCCGTCTGCTTCGTCGAGTCTTTACACAACTTATTGTCTTGGCTAAAATCTTTTTTAGGTGTTTTAAGTTAAGCTGTACGCTGATTTAATTGATGAATTTATCGGTTTAGTCTCATCTTAAAATGGATATATTTCCATTTTCATTTCATTTCCGATGTCAGGACCCGCGCTAAACATGGCCTAGCGATGAGGCACAGGCATTGACCCATTCCATGGATGACAGCTGGATTGGAAACCTCCCGCCCGTGGCTGACCAAACGACATACAGGAAACTGCCGCGGCTTATCATAGAACGACATACAGGAACCCATGTGGCCAGCGATGTCGCCGAAATCAAAAGCGCAGACGGCGAGTTTCCGATCCATACGTAGTATATATCATCCATGTCCAATGTCCATACCGTCCGATATGGCAACTTCTGGCAGCCGGCAGAATGTAGAAGCGATAGTTTTACGTGCCCGACATACCTGGACACGGTCCGCCCCGCTCACTGACGTTACTTGATCTTGAGTGCAGTCGCCGTCATCGGCCCCACGGGATCTCAGTCAGGTGCAAATAGCGAGCGCCTAAGTGACTCGAACCCGGCCTGCCCCACCAGATGAGGTCAAAAGCCCAGCACGCTCTCCCGATTGAGCTACAGGGGCGGACAATGTTCATTTTCTTTTATAATGGTGTTTACTGTGGTATGGGAGAAGATATTGAATTGGTAGGCATCGCTTACATTTAACACTTACATTAGACATTGCTTAGACATTTGCTGACATTGCTTAGTTGATATAGAGGAATGCACCCAAATGGAAAATACAAAATCAATTTGACTTAGTTCAGGTGATGTAAAAGATAATTTGCATGTTATAAATTTGACTTCATTCAGTTTATGTATAACACACGTCATTTGAGTTTCAAATTAAGTCAACTTCTGACACGTACATATTAAGAGCACCTGTTCACAATAGAAATATACTTTGTGTCAGATGATACCAATGTATCTTCCGGATGCTTTGTGTCTTGGACATTACGTTCGGGTGTACCTTTCAAAGTGAGTCGCTTGCATTGATTGAATGGATACGTGTGTTAACCTGTCAAACTACAGACAAGGGGTGAAAGAAAGTGCGACATCAGTGGCAGATCTACGGTTGGGCAAAATTAACAACTGCCCCCCCAAAAAAAACAAAAACAAAAAAAAAAGCAAAAATGACACATTTCATGATAAAGAAGGAAATCTAAGCAACTTTTACCAAGGAATGTTTACTTTAAATCAGCTACCAATGCATAAGCAAGCGAATCTGATATGTTTTTATAATTATGTGAGATTTTTTGAATTTTGCTCCCCACAAACTCCCGTTATGGATCCGCAGCTTTGCGACATTCCAATATGCAACAAACTGCAGTTTCTATTTTTCTTACTGTATTTTATAGCTGGTCTAAAATATGCGCGGATGTTCATTATTTACTTTCATTAGACATTCAATTTCCTCCTCTTCCCGCTTATATATGAGACTGTACCGGATGCTAAACCATGCAATGTTTGCTACCAGCTGCAGGGCTTTCCAGTCTGCACTACAGCCTACTACCTTACAGCCTATCCGCTACAGCCCTTCCAACAGCTCTCCGGCCTATTCGCTGCAGGGTGCAGCCTACCTTACAGCCTATCCTGGAGCCTACGTAACCCACAGCTTAACCTACAATCTATCCTGGAGCCTGCGTTATAGCTTATCCCACAGCTTACCTTAGAGCCTATCCTGGAGCCTACGCTATAGCCTATACCACAGCTTACCTTAGAGCCTCTCCATAGAGCCTATGTGATAGCCTACCTTTTGTATTTTGTCCAGGCCAGCCTGAAGCCATGCTGCCCGGAGGGGCACTAACTTCTGGTCGATTTGACCAGGAAAAGTTACGTGGAACCGGCAAATGCTGTTCGGTGCATAATAAGTACAGTAGACGCCGCTGATTAAGCCCACCTTGGGACCGAGCATTTCTGGGCCTAATAACCGATGGGTGCATTATCCGAAGTTTCTAATATAGTCGCATAAACAACCAAAAAAGACATATGATAATCACCAGCGCAGTGGTGCGGCCACTCCTTTGCAACTGTCGCGTGAGAACTACCGTCCGGCGCCGGCGGGAAATCCCCCGAGACACCTCCGGGCCGATATGCGCATGCACATCGTTCCGAGTGTCAAATGCCCGGACTGATTCATGCAACAAGAGCAAAAACCGCGGCACCGCGGCCCGCTTGTACACGTGTAGAGCCGGAAGGCAGTGGGCCGTCATGATGACTTAAGCGCGTGCTGAACTGGGCTTTATAACCGAAATTGTGGGCATATAAGCGAAGTTTCTGCCTATACTTCTGTAACAGGAATTCCGTACGGAATCAACTTGGGCGTAATAAGCGGCTGGGCGTATTAACCGTGGGCTTAATAAGCGGCGTCTACTGTATATCATTGGCTAATGCTGTCCGACGTGAATGCAACGGGAAGCCGAAACGGGAATATCTACACACCTTAGTAGGTACCAACATTCAAATACTGTTCGCATGTATTGCGTACGACACATTCGGGTTCTGCTACATTTATTCATGGTAGCAGTGCGCATTAGTGACACAATTGACCTTTTTGGCGTTAGTCAGCCTCCACATCCGCTGGGTTCATGATGCGCCGCCATCATCGCGGCAGCTGTGTGTTCACTGTTAGCCTCCTGGAAAAGTCCTAACTAGAAAAACAACATCAGTAGGACCTAGTCAATGGAGAGAAGCCACGCGTTTTGGCCAACTGCGTGGACACAACTTCATCAAATGAACTTATATAAATGAGCGTTGTGGATAACTTTAAAGAGTAATTCAAGCATTTCGGGGTGAGAATCACCGAGCAAAATTGCAAGGGCCTTCCATACAGTTGTCTAGTCTTACCGCAGCGCTGCTTGCTGTTTTCCTCGAACCATCGCGACCGGCCCCGGACGCGACCATTTGTATTCCGCGCGCCGCGACTGCCGCTGGTGGGTCGTTAGAGTCAAGGCAGCCAAATCATGACGGATGTCACTGCCACGTGGATCTGGGCTTCGAGCTGGGGAGGGCTGAGATTTCACCCCGCTAAGGTAGTCACAAGCTAGTGGCGTAATTTGGAAGCTTTGTCAGGGACAGCAGCCATCAAAAGGGCGTAATACCGCTCATGAAGGCGGCCGTCAGCTAGAAAAGTTGTTTGGTCGGGAGGGGCAGGGGGTTACCGAAAAGTTGTTGACTGGAGGTAAATAATTATGTGATTTTGTTATGTCAAATCGTAGTTTTCTTCTTTAGCGCGGCAGTTATATCCTGGGGAGCCATTATTCACCAGCAGTTTCACTGGGGGGGGGGCTAATTTATATTACAGACACCCAATCATCCCCCTCGGATCGGTCAGTGACTGATATGGGCCGTTGTTGCTCGTCGGGCCGGCCTGACCGGTCAGTGACCAGCTGAAGAAAAGCGGCGCGAAGGAGCGGAGGTGTGGACGGATTTCCGAGGTTAGGCCCCGCGCTAAGCCAGGCTTTTTTCGTAAGCCCCGACGGATCCGATCGTGCAGCCCCGACGGATCCGATCGTGCAGCCCCGACTGATCCGATCGTGCAGCCCTGACTGATCTGATCGTGCAGCCCTAACTGATCCGATCGAACAGCCCCGACTGATCCGATCGTGCAGCCCTAACTGATCCGACCGTGCAGCCCTGACTGATCCGATCGTGCAGCCCCGACTGATCCGATCGTGCAGCCCCGACTGATCCGATCGTGCTAGTGCTGGTGGCAGAACTGAGAAGCGAAAGTTGTACGTGCCCGACATACCTGGACACGGTTCGCCCCGCGGCGCACCATAGTTCGTCATGGGCCCACCAACCCCCTGCCCCGCCCAGGCCCATGAGCACCAAGTCCAGGCCCAGATCAAGCCCAGTCAAGTTAATAGTGTTAAGGTCCATGCCCATTCCGGCCCAATCAGATAAGGTAGATAATTATTTTCACACAATTTTCAGTAATTATTTTAGCATTTTCATTTCTATACTATAAATGAGAAATAAAACCACGCACCTGTGTTTTGCTGTGGATTTGGACTCATCGGACACTTTTTGGTCGACATTGACATATTGGATCAGACTTTGGATCGGACATGATTTGGTATTTGTAAATCTTACAACACATACAACACTTACAATAATTCCTTGTTCTCATATCATTGCCAAAGTGTATTGTTTAAGTGTCCTATATCATTTATCAACATGTTTACCTGGTTAAACATCTGGTTGCCAAGTAAAAAATAACGCTTAGCAGCATAACTCAAAACCTGCCCTATCCATGTCCGCCCAGCATCCATGAAAAGGCTACAAATTTATACCCAACCCAGACAATCGGAGGAATTGAGTAGGCACCCATGGGTGCACCCGATCAATGGCAAACACTGCCGCCCACTGAAATTAATTGACCTTGAGTGTGACCTCGGGCACCGGCGGCAGGCCATCCCAGAAAATAGCAGGCACCGAAGCGGCTGGAACCCGGGCTGCCACTACCGGGAAAGATCAGAAGTCTAGAGCTCACCCACTGAGCAACAGGGGCGGACAGGTCATGGGAAAAGGTGTGGGAGAGATATGGATAAATAATTGTGTTTCCACTGATTCATGGGTTTTGCCTGTTTGCCTATGTCGTTATAAAACATCTATGAAATACCTTTTATAGCTATGATTTTCCAAATATCTGAATTGATTTAATGTTTCTAAGTCACGACAGCTACCACAGCGGTACAGGGGCACAGCCAGGGGCTTGGCAATTTCCCCACCGTCGTGCTTCAAAGGGGCCATCTCCGGGACTAAAAGGGGGGCCATCACTCGGGTCTGAATAAAAGGGGCCCATCGTGGACTCCGTGGGCCCTCTGTCGGCCTGAGGGGACCTCTGCTGGCCTAAGGGCCCTCAGTCGGCTTGAGGGGACCCTCAGTCGACCTGAGGGGCCCCTCAGTTGGCATGAGGGGCCCTCTGCCGGTCTGAAGGGGGCCCTCGATCGGCTTGAGGTAGCCCTCGGTCGACCTGAGGGGCCCTCGGTCGGCATGAGGGGCCTTTTGTTGGTCTGAGAGGGCCCTCTATTGGTCTGAGGGGGCCCTCTGTCGGTCTGAGGGGGCCCTCTGTCGGTTTGAGGGGGCCCTCTGTGAATCTGATAGAGTCTTAAGTAGGCCTCTGTTGGCTTAAGGAGGCCCTCTGGCGTCCTGAGGGGCCCCTCGGTCGGTCTGAGGGGCCCTCTGTAAGCCTGAGGTGGCTCTCGGTCGGCATGAGAGGGTCCTTGAACGGCCTGAGGTATCCTTTGACAGTTTGAGGGTCTGTCTATCTGTCTGAGGGGCCCTCTGTCGGCATGAGGGGCCCTCTGTAGGTCGCTCAAGGTCATTTTCTGATGACCTTGAGCGCTTGACTATGGCGGCCGGTTTGTGTGACGCTCTTGAATTTGTTGTGATTTCGGTGGAACCAGGATGTGTCTAGTGCTGAAACTGTGCAGAGGACCCTGGTAAGACTGTGCAAGGGGTCAAAGGACTACAGTGAACATCGTGCTCAACTTACGCTTAATTCATTGCCGATATTGGACTGTCCGTCCCCAATGGTCCTGTCAACCGGTGGAGGGAGGCCCTCGCGGCCGGTACCGGCGTTCTACCGTTTTCGGGTAGACTCCTCTCCACCAATCAGCACCTTCGCCGGCTGACGTCATGCTCCACCATCATCCACCGACCCGCGCTCCACTCTCAGACCGTCCGCAATGTTCTGGCGGACCAAGCCCGGCGGCCGCTGTGCCGACCTCTGTGGCAGGTCACGCAGCCACCCCGTCCGTGGTCGGCCGGTGCCGCCCCGCCGCCGCTGCGGGAACCGGCAGAGAGTGGGCGCCGGATAACTCCGCGCTCTACCCAGCCCTGGCGCACGCACCGAGGCACGCGTGCCGGCCGCCGCACCGCAGCGGCGCGGCGGTTATATCCGGCGAGACGAAATACAGCCGCTGAACACCGGATGCCTGACCACTCCGGTCCGTCTCACGGCTCGGCAGACGGCTCGCCGCGGCGAACCAACCCGATGAGAACCGCTGCACGGCCGCCGCGGCTCATCAAGGCGGTGACCATCTGAATGTCAATCACCTGATGCCATCTATCGACGACGTCCAACGTCCTACTGATTGATCGAGGTTCTGGGATGTTTTTGTGGCATGGGGGAGACCATTTTCTTAGCGATGATGTTGATGATAGATTTATGATCTTTCCTGGTTATTTGTTGGACGGCAGCGATAGAAAAACCCACGAGGCGGTGTCTGCATTATATACCGAGACTCTATGCGCGGGGATGTGATAAGAGTTTCCAACCCCGGGTCTCAACTTGAGTCGCTCTGGATGTGTTTCACCGGGCAGAGCACGTTCACGCTCGGTGTGCTGTACCGGCCGCCAAACACCAGCGTCTCGTCATTCCTAGAGGACCTACATCACCAGCTGGACGTTCCTACTGACAGAACCAGCCGCCTCTACGTCATGGGAGATGTGAACTGGACCTGCTGAAACCGAGCGCCACCGGGGGTTTTCAGCAGTACTGTTCCCTTCTACACGAGATCTCGATCGAGCCAGCTTCACACGACGCCCGACCACACGAACGGCGGACGACGCCACACTCATCGACCATCTTTCTCACTCGAAGACCAGACCTGACCGCCGACCCTCTCGTTATCCCGTGCTCGATCAGTGATCATGACTTATCCGGTCAACATCGTTGCAAAGCGGGAACGCCGAAAAGCCGCCACATTGTCAGTCGATCCACTAGAACGAGTCAACATGATGAAAGTTGTTGCCCTCGACCTTCTGATGGCGAAATGGGGGCGGTGTAACGACGGAAGAGACGACATCCGAGAAGTGGGCGCGTGCCTGGCGGTTGTGGCAGCCGGCCATCGGACAAGCACATGCCACTACCGGACGGTCAAACTGCGGCATCCACCCTCCCGTGGCTTCATGACAACGAAGAGCTGAAGCAGAGTAGAATGGAATCGCGACGAAAGCTCGAGAAGCCGCGACCAAAGACCGACAGGAATGCCACCAAAGACCAGCTTTCAAAGAGTGCAGAAACGCAGTGAAAAGAGTGCAGTTTCGAGCCTGTTTCTGAATTTTAATGCTTCCATCGTCAAACACAGTCCGCACGAAAACATGGACAGACATAGAAAGTTCCTATTGGCATCAAAGAAACCAGAGCCCGATTAGACTCGCCAGCTCACAAGCGTCCTGCCTGGGCCGAGAGGCTCAATGCGCATTTCGTGACGATGGGTGCAGATGTCGCTAGTGTACTGACCGCAGCGGACCAAGGGGAGCGACTGCAACCCCGACCCCCGCGCGTTGTGAGTGACTCGTTCCGTGTGCGACTGTAGTTACTGAGCTCTCAACTGGCCCTGCAAGTCGATGAATCAACTCTCGTGCAATGTGGTAGCGGATGGCATCACAGTTGAAATGTAAAAGAGGACTTTTGCTGTGGTGGGCCGCCACTTATTGCACGTTGTAAACAGATCGTTGGTAACGCGGTCGAAGTCCCACCGGAATGGAAAAAAGCGATTGTGCTGCACTCTTTAAGAAAGGCGACCGTAGTGAGCGGGCAACTAACAAGACCATATCCCATGTTAAGTTGTATCGACAAACTCTGTGAATAATTAACTGGCAGCTATCCGTCCCTTCCTGGGAAAGAATCATGTTTTGATAAACTCCAGCATGCTTCCGATCGGGGCACTCGACCGAACGCGATGCTGGAGACACCTAGCTATCTAATTTCGAATCGCGATTTCGGGTCGAGTTATTACGACGATGCTGGCGGCAGACCACATCTCGGGCGTTCGATTCTGTAGAGCACGATCGTCTCTCGAAAAAACCCCTCGGCTGGTTATGTGCATTGACGACCATTGGTTTAAGGGAAACTGGCTGACAAGACCGAACTCAGCAAATTCAGGGGAGAATGTTCTCGCCCCTTCCAATAACCAGGGGTGATCCAAGGATCGAATTAGAAACTTGTTTTTAATATTTACTAATGATATGACGTCACATCTTACTTCAGGAAAACAAGTTTATGTTCGCAGAATGACGTCCAGTTCTTGGACCTCGCGATGCGCCTCAAAAAACTGGAAAATCTTAAAACAGCGAGTGACAGGCAACAATTGGACATTGCCATAACTGGTTCAAGCAAAATCGTCTGAAATAAATCTACCAAAACGGAATTATTAGTTGTAAAACCTGTTAAGACAAAACTTAACTATCCCTTTAAGCATCCGGTTCGGCTGCATCAGAAGTCAGTCCTCACCCCACGCCAAAATCCTAGGCGTTATGGTTATTCGGCCCTATCCGGGAAAGAAACAAATTTAGCCAGGTCACTCGCCGGTGCCATTGCGTTCTCGTCGGTTTGTCAAAATAGGCAGCAAAATTCCGCGAGAAACAAAAAAGCTTTCTCGTAGCAGGCCTTAGTTTTCCCCTCACATTCAGATTGCCCTGCCCGCCCGGGGAGGGTGTAATGTGACTAAAAAAAGACGAATTAAAAAAATAATCAACTTTTGGAGCCGCATAGTGTCGGGCCAACACCGACGAGATCGCATTAGCCCCACCCTGCAGGCCCTGGGCTGGCCGAGGTTCGAGGAGGATGATCGAGGCTCGGGACCTGGCCTGGTGAAGCGGCTTCTCTCCGACACAGCCCAACCTACTCTAGCTGCCTGTCTGACTCGCCGTGGCCATCTGTTTCCCAGTAGGCAGACGCGTGACTGAGGCAGGCATGCTGGAACTGCCTAGAATCAGGACTGAGGCAAGCAGGCGGCCAGTCTTTTTCCCTATAGAGCCGCGGTGCCGTGGAACGTGCGCATACAATCTGCTAGTTTAAAAGTAGTAGCATGTTCGTCTTATTGTACATCTAGTTTTTTTAATTTGTCATTGGCTCATCGTGTTTTAAAATGTTATTTTAGGCGATTGGTATCTTGTGCGGTGCTTTTTATGTGTCGGGATCTTGGTTGTAGTGTTTTTACTTAGTGTTTATTCTACTTTGTGATTACAGGGATTTTAACAATGAGTAGGTTCATGAAATGTCATTTGAACGGCCCGAAAAGGGGGGCTGAAAAGCCATTCACTGGAGACCTCAATAAAAGACTATGACTATGACTATGACTGAGTGCCTTTTGTGCGAATGAGGGGCTCTCTGGTGGCCTGAGTTTTCCTCGGCCAGCTTAAAGGCCCCTTTCTATCCGACGGGCCCTCTGTCAGCTTGAGTGACCGTCTGGTGGCCTGAGGGGTCCCTCAGCCAGCTTAATGGACCCTTTTGATCGACCTGACGGGGCCCTCTAATGGCCTGAGAGGGGAACTCAGTCGGCCTGAGGGGGGTCTATGTAGGCCCTGAGGGGCCTAGTCGGTATGTGGGGCTCTCAGTAGCCTGAGGGGCCCTCTGGCCTGCCTGATTGAGCCCCCGATCAGCTTAAGGTGGCCCTTGATCGGCCCTGAGGGTCCCGTCAGTTCGCAATAAGGGCGCCTTAAGGGGCCCCTCCTGACGCCTGAGGGAAAGGTCGGCTTAAGGGGACCCTCTGTGGCCTGAGTAGCCCTCAGTCGGCAGCAAGGAGGGGGTCCTCTCTCGACTCAAGCCATCAGGGGCCTGTGGTGGGTTGTTGGGCCTCGGCGAAATTTAGGTGGGTTTTGTTCCAGGCCTGGCCGAGGAGACCTCTGATTTGTCCGAGGGATTTAAGAGCCCCCAGTCGGCCTGAAAAGGGCCTCCATCGACTTCAGGGGTCCTCTGTTCGGTCTGAGGAGCCTTGACCAAATAAAGGTAACTCATTACTCCTGTAGGTGCTACACCCAGAATAAGAAGTTAAAATCGTGTTAGCGAAGCTAAAATATGTAGGAGGCCGGGGCCCTGCGTTCATGAGGGGCATGATGCATGTACCAAGCGGCCCATATATAACTGACCGCGGGTAATTGACATTCAATACAAATGGTATTTCGTCACTCGCCCGGTTCTGGTTCTAGTATGGTTCCGCAAAACCAGCATAATAAGTCGAATATACCTCTACCTCACCTATACCAAGATTATTAAGTTATTTGATCCCATCCATTATCATTTCTTGTGAAAGTCCTCATAATTCGAGTTACTCTATTCTACTATGTATGGCTTATATCGAGTCCTCGTGCCAGTTTTAAAACCTTGGCTTAGCCAATGCCTATGGGATGAACAGTAGGTATCACATGTAGTGGGAGTGGTCTCAAATAAGAACCAGCCGTGCCCCCGGGGCACTGACAGCGGTCAGACGGTCGGAGCAGCGTGCTGGCATGCGCGGCTTCTCCAATACATTAGTTATTCGGCAAATAATCATTCAAATTATATTATGAACTGGTCATGCAATGCGGTGGCACAATTAAGAAAATACAAACAACCCTGCAAGTAAAACAATGTGAATTATATTAGGGCGTCGAAATCAGTGCATAATAAATATATGATGAAACCAAGCAAATTCTTTTTTTTTTCTTTCTTTTCTTTGGGGGGATCAGCCAATGCTAGGGGGCCCACTTTGGTAGCCCCCCCCCGTCGGAAAAATCCTGGGCTGCGCCCCTGCCCGTGGTATGCATAAACATACATACATTAACACATAAACACCACTATATAAGTTCGATTCCCTTTAATTCTGCACCCATTCATCATGGCCCAACTGTGTCATTCTGCACCCAATCATCCATGGCCCACTGTGTCATTCTGCCACCCATCATCAATGCCCACTGTTGTCATTCTGCAACCCATCAAATCATGGCCCACTGTGTCATTCCTGCACCCCATCATCCTGGCCCACTGTGTCATTCTGCACCCATCATCCATGGCCCCTGTGTCATTTTCTGCAAACCATCATCATGGCCACTGGTGTCCATTCTGCACCCCATCATCATGGCCCATCTGTGTCATTCTGCACCCATCATCATGGCCCACGTGGTGTCCAATATTGGCACCCATCATCATGGCCCCCACTGTGTCATTCTGCACACCATACATCCATGCCCACTGTGTCATTCTGGCACCCATCATCATGGCCCACTTGTCATTCTGCACCCATCAATATGGCCCACTGTTCATTCTGCACCCATCAATCATGGCCCACTGTGTATATGTTTTGCCTAGGTTTGAAGAGATACCATTATCCTACCAAGTGCCAGGGACATTCCGCCTCTCCTTTAATTCTGCACCCATCATCATGGCCCACTGGTGTCATATGTTGCCTAGGTTGAAGAGATACCATTACCTACCCAGTGCCAGGGACAAATTCCGTCCTCTCCTTTAATTCTGCACCCATCATCATGGCCCACTGTGTCATTCTGCACCCATCGTCATGGCCCACTGTGTCATTCTGCACCCATCATCATGGCCCACTGTGTCATATGTTGCCTAGGTTGAAGAGATACCATTACCTACCCAGTGCCAGGGACATTCCGTCCTCGCAGTAGTGAATTGTCCCGTATTATGACAATATGAATATTGAAGTAATCAAATCATATCAGTCACAGTTAAAGTGTTCTATTCTATAGTATGCCTCATATAATCGTAGAATAAATAATACACTACAGTATATACTATGCATTTTCACTCTGAAGAGTCCTTCTGTTGTTTGTATCTCTGCTGGCTTTGATGTTGGCTTCAAAGGAATGAAACTAATAAGGGCATGTCATTATTGTCCAGAACTTGAAATTACCGCCGTCAAATTAGATTTTCGAGAACGTTATTAACTTCGATATTGTTTAGCGTGAGTCGAAAAATCCCAGGAAAAACAAGACTAGTCGGAGAGACATGTCTCAAGCATTTGTTTTTAGGAAAATGTGAGGTGTCTTTTACTGAAAAAATACCCTGAACTAGTAAAAACAAGAGTTTATTGGTATTTTCGCATAATTAATGTCATTTAATGTCTCATATGTCATATCATGCAATCAGAAACCAAAAATACTTACACCTGCCCAGCAGATCCACCCATCTACCACCTCCTATCCCCTGAGCCCCCCCCCCCCTCCCTCCCCTCCTCCCTCCCTCGGAGCCGTCCACTCCTGCAGCCAGTATGACCCGGCTGAGCACGAGCAGCCCCCCCCCCCCTGACGCCTGAGCCGCCCCGAGCTCACTCTTCCCCACCTGACCCCTCCCCCTCCTTAACACCGTGGTGCGTATTGACCAGCGGGGCATGCCGGCTATCATGCAGGCCGCAGGGACCATGCGTCCATTACCTAACTGCTGACGGCCGTGTCTGTGTGTCTGTGTGTCTGTGTGTCTGTGTGTCTGTGTGTCTGTGTGTCTGTGTGTCTGTGTGTCTGCGATATGTGTGTCTGTGGTATGTGTGTCTGCGGTATGTGTGTCTGCGGTATGTGTGTCTGTGTGTATGGGTGTATGTGTGTCTGCTTGTCTGTGACTGAGTGTCTGAGTCTCTGTGTGTCTGTGTGTCTGAGTGTCTGTGACTGTCTGTCTGTGTGTCTGTGACTGTGTGTCGGTGTGTCTGTCTGTTGTGTGTCTATGTGTCTGTGTGTATTTGTGTCTGTGTGACTGTGTCTATTTGTCTGAGTGTCTGTGTGTCGGTGTCTCTGTCTGTTGTGTGTGTGTGTGTGTGTGTGTGTGTGTGTGTGTGTGTGTGTGTGTGTGTGTGTGTGTGTGTGTATGTCATTAGGCCGTGGGGCGGACCGTCCCCCCACCGTTACACTGTGTATGGATGTAACAAATGTTCTGTCCACTTCATCGACACCATCTCCGTTGGTCCATGCTGTCGGTGCTGCACGCAGTGGAATCCAATGGAACTTTGCATGTAATGATTAATATAATCTCATCAAGCCACTTTGAGGAAACTCCGATTTTAGCTATTGATATGTTGTTATACATTTTCAACATGGTCACGATTATGCGAAAATAAACAAGATAAATTGTTCATTTCATCATACCACGCGATGGTTAGATATTTGGTATGTTCATAGAACCCTGGTAAAATCATCACCTTGACGGAGTCAAACACATTGAGGTCGCTTCTTGTCACATGTTTCTCGAAGTTAGGATGAGGAGAGTATCAAGCTACCCAAAGTTCAATGAGGCTATGGGGATCACACCAACTTAGATGCTTACTTTGATGAGGCATCAGTTCAAAGATGAGAGAACAATTAATAACAGGGGAGCTGCGGTGTCTTTAATTTAAACTCAACCCATCATCATCATCAACCATAGCATGATTGGCCAGAGATAAAGAAATAACTGAGTACCTTACTGAAAAAATCGATTGTTTGCTTGGACAGTGATGTGTGACCTGAATCTGGCATGACCAGAATAAACTCCTGAAATTAATCATTACAATAGTCGACTTCAAACTTAAGATAAGTCAAATTAAAACTTAAACAATTCAATTTCTTACCCTGCAACATAACTATAAAGCACGTGCGCAAGACGCCTTTCAAAAGAAATGCCGTCACAGCTTCGTATATCTACATGTGAATGGACTACGACCAGAGTGCGTTGGCTGTCTATATATTACCTCTCATTAAGGACAACTGCCGGACAATAACCCTCTACGGCCGGGTTAACCGGGCAGGAACGACTAACCCTTCGTATCAGGGTCGTGTGCTTCGCTGTAGTCAGAAGGACAACACAGCTAGGCACCCACTACCCAAAGGGAGCGCCTAGGCACCCACTACCCAACGCAGCGCCTAGGCACCCACTACCCAACGCAGCGCCTAAGCACCCACTACCCAACGCAGCGCCTAGGCACCCGCTACCCAACGCAGCGCCTAGGCACCCACTACCCAACGCAGCGCCTAGGCACCCACTACCCAACGCAGGCACCCACTACCCAACGCAGCGCCTAGGCACCCACTACCCAAAGGGAGCGCAATGACGTATACATGATGGCTGACGTGGAACTGATGTAATGCCCCTCACGTCGCACAGTACATGATTGACTGTGGTGGCATCATGTCGTCTAATGGTGTGTTTCTTGACACTGCTAGAGATCGGAATGTGTTGGGGTCTGTTTTTGTCTGAAGTGTTGCATAATATAACCAGAGCACCTGTTGGTTGATACTGTCTTATATGCAGTTGAAGTAGCAATACCCAGGGGCGTCGATGCCTAACAGACTATTCAGACTAGTCGAACCACCTTTTTACGTCCCAAAGTGCCGCAACCGTCTGGGTGCCGCCCTCGACGAGGAGCCGTCCCATACCCAAGTGCCGCTTCTGACGGGACGCCACCCAAGTTAGGTGCCGTCCCTCAAAAGATGCCGCCCCTTTAGCCAGGTATCGCCCCTTTAGCGAACCAGGTGCCGCCCCTTCAGCCAGGTGCCGCCGCCACAGAAATATGCCGCCCTTCAGCCAGGTGTTGCCCCTAAAAAATAGGCCGTCCCGTCAACCGGGGGCCGCCCATTCAGCCAGGTGCCGCCCATTCAGTAAGGTGCCGCCCCTCATAAGATGCTGCCTCTTCAGCCGGGTGCCGCCACTTCAGCCAAGTGCCGCCCCTTCAGAAAGGTTGCCGCCCCTTCATCCAGGTCCCGCCCCTTTCAAAGGGTGCCACCCCTTGCCAGGTGACGCCCCCACCATCCGAGCAAAAAGTCGCACCAGTTTTTTCGTGTGTCGACGTTCCTGGCAATATCAGCCTTTCAACTTAATTTGGCAAATTAATCACTTTGAAATACATAATGTGAACTGAAAAAATACAAGTGCCAACCCATAGTTGTAACTGGCATACAAATTCCAATAAGCTCAAGTCGAATTAAGCTTAAAGTTAGAGTGGCCTGCTCAGCTGCCTGCCTGCTCAGCTGCTCACCTCATGGCTATGCCCTATGGCTATAGCCAGTGACCGCCGTGTGGTGTGACACACCAGCTAATCACCATTGACCGGCAGTGAGTGGGAACGTTTCATTGGTCGACGGCGGTGTGACGACACCCCTGACCTCTGACCCACGGCGTCTTCTGTTCTGTCACTCACCCGTTCCCCACACCCAATCATGGCGGACACGGAGGGTTGACATTGGCGCTTTTGTTGGTCGGCTTCCACCTCCTCCAGCCCTCCCGCCGAACATATGGTCTCATATGTGTGACATGTGGTGTGACATCCAGTGTTGTTATGTGGTGTGACATCAGTGTTGTTATGTGGTGTGACATCAGTGTTGCTGTGTGGTGCGACATCAGTGTTGTTATGTGGTGTGACATCAGTGTTGCTGTGTGGTGTGACATATGGTGGGACATCGGTGTGACATATAGTGTGTCGTCGGTGGGACATATAGTGTGGCATCGGTATGACAGGTGTAACATCGGTGCGACATCGGTGTGACATCGGTGTGATATCGGTGTGACATTGGTGTGACATCGGTGTGCTATGTGGTCCTACGGAGTCTTTATCGTTCACTCAGCTCATATTTTTCCTTGAGGTAAATAAATATTATTTACAAATTGTATCGTTGTTTTTTAACTGGATTTTCTCTAGATTTGCTAAATTGGCTGCTGGGTTTTCTCCATTTAAAGGCAAATAATCACGTTTTTCCACAAAAGTGGAGT
>VOPJ01002448.1:0-16107 GCA_014673585.1 Semibalanus balanoides
CCAAGCAGCCAAAATGGCTATCTCAACTCAAATATAATGTTAAGGTGACAGTGTCCCTTTAATGGCAGCATTTCTGCCAGGGATGGTAAAAGTGCTTCAAGTGGCGCCAACCTAGCCTGGTAGGTATTGGAAAATTCGGTCCACAGGCACTGGCGGATCATGGGTCAAGTCTGGAGGGGGCATTTGTTCCGTTTCATCAGTGTTGACCAGTGGGTGTTGTCGAGTTGTCTTAACACGGACATTCGTTGAGCGGGGCACTATGAATATGATTACAATATAATTTATACATAAATAAATCATATTGGCAACCAATTGGAAAAGTATGTGCTATTATGCATAACTCTATACATATGTTAGAACTTGTCGTGCCGTGCTATGCCGTCCTCCGCTCACGCAGCGCCAACCAAACACCAGCAGGTCTCTCGTCAGAATGTCGTATTTGTCTGGCAGGCCCCGCGACCCCGAGCCGACCGCTGCACCGGTCACTGCCCCGGGCGGCCCGCCGCACGGGCGGGTTCCAGGGCGGGCCCACACAGGCGCGCCTGCACAGGCGGGTCCAGGCGGACAAACAGTAGGGTCGCACAACACAACATAACACATAATTGATGACCACAGAGTAAATAAGTCGAGTTTGAACATTTTCGGCTCAGGAGCAAGTTCCTGTTCATATTGGTGACAATTTATCCAGTATCCAACGTTTATAAGTTGGCAGTTTTTACCACCCCTGATTCTGCTATCTCTGATTTGTATTATCGGTGGCTAAAGGTTGGTTTATTTCGTGAGCTCACCGTTACAAAACCAATGGAGGAATGCAATTGTTAGTTTTGCTGGATACATTGTATTCAGCATTATACAAAAGGGCGATCAGATGCAAATGTTTCAGAATTAACGCAAAAGCTCTAAACGTCAACATAATACTGAAACTTGAACTTTGATTGCCTCTGGTAACCTCAATACTGACCTAATCGGAATTCACCGGAAAAGTGTCCGGAATACTTAACACTTGTCCCGAGCTTTAAAACGCCACTTTTCGATTTTCACTACCAAGGGTAGTCTAATATCGTAGAGGCGTATATCTGCCCCCGGCAGTTCGTGTTTGGCGCAGACCTCCGGCAATGCACATATTAAATCCTTCTACCGCAATGTGTTCAGTTTCAATACTTTTTAGTTGTATGCATCGCGCAAATGTTTTTAAGCTCTCCGATGCAAAGTGACATAACTTGAGATTACAATGATTTACCGAATTTAGTACTGTGCAATGTGCATGAGCACCACCAGACATTGAAGAAGAGCTGAGGACAGGTCTCAGATGCTTCTTGGTGGTGGAATTGTACAAGACAAAGAGGATGTTTGTTGACGGCGGGCGGCGGGTGGTGGGCGGCGGGCTGAATGTACTCCTCGGGAAGTACAGAGACAGCGACGATGTGGCTCCAATGCACAGAAGCGGACCTTGGCAGTCTCGACATTGGCTCGACCTAGGCTGGCTCGACATCGGCCCGCTCGACCTTGGCTTGACTTCGGCTCGGCTCGGCTCGACTGTGGCTTGACCTTTGGCTCGACCTCGGCTCGACCTTGGCTCGACCTAGCTCGCTCGACTTCGGCTTGACCTGGCTCTACCTCGGCTCGACCTCGGCTTGACCTCGGCTGGACCTCGGCTCGACCTCGGCATGACCTCGGCTCGACCTTGGCTCGGCCCGGCTCGGCCCCGTTCCAGAAAAACGTCTGAAATCGGAGCAACGTTCTAATATTTGACCTGGCTCTTCCTCGGCTCGACCTCGGCTTGACCTAGGCTGGACCTCGGCTCGACCTCGGCATGACCTCGGCTCGACCTTGGCTCGGCCCGGCTCGGCCCGGCTCGGCCCCGTTCCAGAAAAACGTCTGAAGTCGGAGCAACGTTCTAATATTTCCAGATATTAAAGGGAATATAGCACCTTGGGAAAAGTATGTAGAATGATGGAGAATAATGCCCTGATTACGGTGCCTGGCATTCATTTTTCGAAAAAAAGTCAGAATGTGCCAATTTTTGAAAATTAGTAATGAATGTTGATAATGTGACGTTTCACACCATCTTGCGTCACCAAAAATAAAAAAAAAAAAAAAAAAAAAAAAAAGAAAAAAAAAAAAAAAAAAAAAAAAAAAAAAAAAAAAAAAAAAATGCGAGTTGGTCGTCCAAGGGAGGAGGGGGGAGGGGGTTGGACATCGGAACGGCAAACTTTGCGCCCGCCCAGTGGACAGCTGCTGTGCCGGCACCGCGACGAATGGTGCACCCAGGTAGGCGTGAAACGCGACTGGCTGGGTCGACCGGCAGCTCGCTTCGCGCGGGTAGGGACGTGGGGGCGCGAGCGACATACGGTGAACCACTAGTGTGCCGAGCGCCTGACCGACCGTCGGTGGCGGTCGGGGCGGACGCAAGGTAACTGAAAATACTGGGCGGACGGTTCAAAAAGCGAAGTGCGGTGGCACGCATACGTGAACAGTGGAGTAACTACTGATGACGTATGCGATACGTCACGGGATTTGTGACGTTGAATATGACCACATATGACCAACGGTTTTTGCGTTCAAACTCAGCAACTAGGTCGCTTATGGAGGAAAAAATTTTAGGATTTGGGGTTTCTCAGCACACCCGACAATCTGGCTATCTCAGTTAAAAACTAATGTTAAAGGTGCTATATTCCCTTTAAGGAAAATCTAAGCTATTTTTACAAAGGAAAGTTTGTTCTTTAATGAGTTATCAAAGCATAAGCAAGCGGAATCCGATGAGTTTTCAGAAATATGCGAGTCTTGTTGGACTTTGCACCCTCCCCAAACCACCGGTGGCCCCTCCTGAACTATTGTTCTGGATCCGCCCTTGTTCTCAGTGGGCAGTATTCATACTGCCCTAGCAAATCGGTAAGTATGCATACTGACCTGCATCGCGCAAATGTTTTTAAGCTCCCCAATGCAAAGTGACATAACTTGAGATTACAATGATTTACCGAATTTAGTACTGTGCAATGTGCATGAGCACCACCATGACATTGAAAATGAGCTGAGGACAGGTCTCAGATGCTTCTTGGTGGTGGAATTGTACAAGACAAAGAGGATGTTTGTTGACGGCGGGGCGGTGGACCCGGGCCAGTATTTAATACTGACCGGCCCTCCGGTCAGTATACTGACCGGGCAGTATTTATACTGACCGAGTTTTCATATTGGCCGTAACTATATACGGTTGGGCAAAATTGTTTTCCCCTCCCCAAAAAACAACGCCTGGAATGGGCGTAAAATCGAAAAAATTATGATACAGAAGAAAGTCCAACGAACTGATACGAAGCAAAGTTTGCTTTAAATCAGGTATCAATGCACTAGCAAGCGAAATCCAATGAGTTTCAAATTTGTGTAAGACTTTTGGGAATTTAACCCCAAACCTCGTTCTGGATCACCTGTGCTTCCAACCTAGGAACATACATGCCCAGGGCACGGTTCGCTTTCCCAACCGTGCTGTCAGTCAATGTGGGGGTCAAAGGTCATTTTCGAGTCGAACAGGATGCCTAAATCACGCATTTCGGTCATACACTCGAGGGTAATGCTGTTTCCAATGATACAGCTGTATACAATAGACTTAAAATTAATACAAGTGAAATAGAAAAGGTAAAAACTCAACACTATAAAATTTAATGCAATTTTTTTGGGGGAGGTTATATTTAGAACAGCCGACAGGACTAGTAATTTTTAATCAGATAGTGTACCCGGTAACTTTGAGATCGTGGTTACGCCCCTAGAATTGACTTTTTATAATATGCCCCCCACCCCCAAAAAAACTTTCTTGACCCTCTAATGATTGTAAGTGCTTGTTACCCTGATAAAGCTTAACCAAATATTCACATTTAAGGTCTTAGTTTCGTGCTGAGTGTGTAAGTAAATTGCAGTGTCGCCACATTCCCTCCAGTACAGCTGATGCTCTTTGGCAGGGGCGTCGACACGCGAAAAAAAATGGTCTGACTTTTTGCTCGGTGGGGTGCGGCACCTAGCAGGGGGCGGCATAGGTGGTACAATTTTTTTTCGAAGTTTGAAATTTGCATTGGGACACCCCTGGAAAATGCGATGTTACTGACAAAAATATCACCTGTAATTTTGTGGGGAAAAATATTCATATTTAGAGGTAGCACAATGGCTTAACAGTCCTTCCATTAGCTCGCCTTTGACTGGGGGGCGTTTAACGCCCCCTGATTAGTTTTCGTAATAACTCAACAACCAATAGCTCTATCAATGTGAAACTTTGGGTATCTTCTTCTACATAGATTTGACGTCTTTTCTGAAATAATAAGGCAATTTCGTCACAATTTTTTAGAGTTATAGCAAATTTAGTGACGTCACTGCTTACGAGTTTTACGCCAAAATCAGCAAAACGGTAACCCGCGCGGTTTAGGGGGGATAAACCTCCCCCTCCCAAGTTTTTTCAATAGCTTGAAAACTATGACAGATAGCGACGTCAAATTACATCTACCTTATGCAGCATCAAATTGACGTGTTCACCAATTTTTTTTTACTGAAAATGATGCAAAATTTTGGAGACAATAACGAGAATCAAGTATAAGAGATATCCAAAACAAATTTCAAAGCAATGTATTTTATTTTTCAGTGACTGATTCCTCCCGAAGTAGTTATATGTAACTGATGACGTCACTTTTTTAAATAACTTTTTTATTTTTGACTAAATACAGATAAATAAATGTCATTGCTGTATTTGTGAGACAAAACTGGTCAGGAAACATGCCTTGTTTATTCATATAAATCAGTTTCAAATTTTGACCTTCTATAACCTGACCTTGACCTTGTATGGTATCAGGCTGTGAAAATGGCTGCTGCTATCTAATTATACATTAAAATGACCCCTAAGACATGTGTCGCAAGACTTTCGTTGACCTCTTGGTAACAGCGACTTTTATGACCTGTGGCCTTTCTCATAAACGTTTGGTAGTAAAAAATTATGTAGCATAGTTGTAAGGTTGTGAAGTATAGTTGTAAAGTTGTGTTTCATAAAGCAAAAACTACAACTTACTACACTCGCGGGTTTACAACTGTACAACTCTACAATTGTACTAGAGAAACGCTACGTCTGCTTTTTAAAACGAAATTTGTTACGAACCTACTACAATACAATCTCCTACTCTTTATGAAACACACTACAGTAGTAGGTTGTGAACTTGAAACTACAATTTTACTACTGTAGTAGGATTGTGAAAATTATTTAAGAGAAAGAGCACTGATCTTGACTTTGACCTTTGTTTACAATTTTATTTTACTTAATGCAGGAGATGAAGTAGGTTTAATTATGATAACTTTATGTGCATAATAGTCTTAATCTAAGGTTTTAAATTGAAAGTATGAGCCATCAAATCAAACAACTCGATTTCGACACATGACCTGACCACGGCCGGACATCTAACTTACTATTTAAAGAAATTCTGTCCTGTCTTTCCGTTCGTCATCCAAATTTTTTCCTTAGACTTATTTTAAGTACGAAAAGTTATGTAGTTTTCGACACACTAGCATTGAATAGTAACTAAGAAATTCATTTTGCAGATTGCATGACAACATGTGTGTATATTAATATGCTCCCTACATTTCCCAACATCGAACCGTCCTCCTACAATCAAAGACAATGTCTGACTGTGTTAGAGAAATTAACACGACACAGCTTCCACCGATAATACCGCCGTCCGCCCTCTGATGAGCGGAACTTGAACTATACGCAACCAGCGAGGCACGGGTTGCGGTTTGTGCACACCAGCGCCAGGTCTATATAAAATATTAACTCAATGCGCACACCAGCACACTTTAGCACGGAGAAAGGGTTTAGCATTAAACGTAAAAAATATTGCCGTTCACACCGAATTGAAAGCTAATCACGATCCCTTCCTTGACGGGTGAGTGCCTTGGCAATATGACGAATACAAATAATGTAAAAATGCAGTCTGTATGCATAAATCGTCCAGCGGAGCGGACGGGCTAGCACTAGTATGACGAACTTTTAACAAAATTGATATGCAGTAGATTCGTCTCATTCAAAGCTTTCGATCGCTGCCTTGCGCGCCTCGCTGTGGTCATTGGTTCAGAAGATACGAGAGGAGGGGGGTAAATTCCCCCTACGTCGCGCGTTCGGCTGGAGACCCCTACGCCGCGCGGGTTAACAGACCGTATAAACGCCATATTTTGAGGAAAATAAAATGCAAAAACGTCAAAAGATATCAAATTTAAAATTGCAGGGGCAATACATGGTTGTCTTGGATTTATGTAATTTTGAGTTTTTGATCCCGACAAAAAATCGGGGGAGTGACCACAAAATCAAATTTGTCAAAGATAATAAAACTATGAAATAAATTTCTGTGAAAAAAACTGATATGGGCAACTACCATACCAAATTGCAAAATGTTTTCATCATTTTGACTGACTTATGACATATCAAGTATTGGTACCTATATATGACGTCATGACTTACCCATACTTTATATGCCATAAGTCAGTCAAAAATGTTATTAATTTAAAATTTGGTATGGTAGCTGCCCATTTGAGGTGCTGTCACATTTACAAAAAAATGCAACTTTTGTTTCGTGATCATCTTTCCCAAAAAATCAAATATTTTTAATTTAAGGATCAAAAACCCACATTTTCAGAAATCCGAGACAAGCCTTTCTTATTCCTTGTTATTTGTTATATTTTGACGTTTTTGCATTTCATTTTCCTCAAAATATGGCATTTGTACGGTCTTTTAAATGTTTAGCTGTTTTTGGTGTACAGCTCGTGAGTAGTGACGTCAATAAATTCGCTATAACGCAATTTTTGGGACGAAATTGCTACGTTGTTTTACAAAAGACGTAAAATCGATGTAGAAGAAGGAACCCGAAGTTTCACGTTGATAACGCTTAGTATTGGTTGTTTAATTATTACAAAAATTAATCAGGGGGCGTTAAACGCCCCCCAGCCAATGACGGGCTAACGGAGGGACCGTGTAATCTTTGAAGCCATTGCGCTAAATCTGAGTATTAGTATTTTTCAAAATAATATTTCTGGTGCTGTTTTTATTAATAACATCACATTTTGCGGTAGCGTCCCAATACAAATGCCAAACTTCGAAGAAAAAACATTGTTGTCACGCTAGGGCAGCACCTGGCTCAGGAGCGGCACCTGGCTGAGGGGGCGGCACCTGGCTGTAGGGGCAGCACCTTGCTGAAGGGGAGACACCTTGCTGAAGGGGAGGCACCTAGCTGAGGGGCGGCACCTGGCTGAAGGGACGGCACCTTTTTGAAGGGGCGGCACCTGGCTGAAGTCACGGCACCCGGCTGAAGGGGCAGCATCTTCTAAGGGGCGGCACCTGCTGAAGGGGCGGCACCTGACTGAAGGGGTGGCACCTGGCTAAAAAGGCGGCACCCGGGGCGGCATTTTTAATGGGCAACACCTGGCTGAATGGCGGCATCTTTGTTGAGGGGGCGGCACCATGGCTTGAACGGACGGCACCCCAGTTGAGGGGCGTGGTATTTTTAGGGGCAAACACCTGGCTGAAGAGCAGCGGTCTTTCCCTGAATAGGCGGCACCATGAATGATTAGGTTTGTCTGGCACCTGGCTGAAGAGGCGACCCCTGGCTGAAGAGGCGACACCTGGCTAAAGAGGCGGCATCTTTTGACGGACGGCACCCGACTTGGGTGGCGTCCGGTCAGTGGCGGCACCTGGGTATGGGACGGCGCCTCGTCGAGAGCGGCACCTAGGCAGGGGCGGCACATTGGAACGTCCAAAAAAGTGGTCCGACTAGTCGAAATTGTCTGTTTATAGGCGCCGACGTCCCTGCTTTTTGGCTTTGGATCCTTGACTTCCGTGGCTTCATTTGGATTGATGGTGTGACTGGACTTGTTTTGCGTAATGTCGGTTATCAGCTCTGTGATGTGTTTCTGTGGTTCTGTGTCTGTTGGTGTCTCTTCAGCTGTTTGCTGCGCTGTGCCTGTTGTCCGTTCTTAGCCGCGAGTTGCCTCCTTAGCTGTGTTAGCAGCGATAGTTTGATTAATTTACTTGCAGTCCGTTCTCAGTTGCGACCTACTTCTCTCGTTCTGTTTACAATGACGGCTGTTCACCTGTCTTACGTCCGCTGTCAGTTTTCAGCTGAGACCTGCTCCTCTGGTTCTACCTTACAGCGGTGGCCCTACAATTGCCCGCCGTTTGTTGCCTGTTCTCAGTCGTGACCTGTTCGCGTGTCTCTGTTTACAGCGATGCTCAGACTGACACTGCGGCTGCTGGCGGCTTCCGTCTGCTGTCTGATGTCCGTCTCCGGCCAGCCCGGTCCCGCCATCAAGTATCAAGCATTCTCAGACCTATCTCTCAGCAAGCTCATCAGCCAGGCGATCGACAAGCCGGCTGTGAGCTCCAGCAGCCTGCAGACCGCCAGCTACGGTCCCCGCCCGCCGCCCGTCAGCTCGGTCTCCCTGCCGCACACTGCCGGCTTTAATCGCAGACGCAACACTAAGTTAAATTTGCCTTCAAGTACCAGCTCAAATGCCTTCTGGAATCACCGCGATGCAGTCGCCATTTCATTGATCGAGAGGAAAAACACGAAAAAAGACAAACAGCAGACAAAGTCAGAAGCATTGAGCCCCGTTTTACATCTGAAGAATGAGCACATTTCACAAATGCTGCGTCAGAGAGCCAACGGATGGTACACACCTGCTCCAAGTTTGCCGAACCCAATCACGCCGTTTGGCGGAGAGAACGCCCTCAGACGCCAAGACATTGTCAAAGAAAATACAACGGGCTATACTAACACAAATCCAAACAGGATCGGAGCATCACATGGACAGCGGCTGACTACAGTTCCCCCCGAGAACCATACGGAACAGAAACCGCCTATGCCCTCGCCGACCCGGGACACGTGGAATTGGCTGCGAAGTCGTGTGGAATTGGCTGCGAAGTCTATGTCCAGCTTTACCTCAGAAGAGCTCTTCTCTGCACCTTGTCGGACATCCCGTTCTGATCCTCCTCCAAACGAGCCACTGTTCTTGTTGGAGAAGATGACTGGCACCGCATGGCGGTTCCCGCGCACTGTGCAGGAGCTGAGCGTTCGGCTGGTGTATTTCGCGTACAAAGCGTATGATGATCAGTGGGATCTTATCAAGCTGCTTGCGCGTGACTCCGTCGACCATGCCCTCTGGGAGTTTGTAACTGAAGAGGAGGTGGAGCTTGTCAGTGGCCTTCTGAGTCGGAGCGTTGTTGGACAGTTAAATAATCTGGTCGGTTCAGTCCACCACTGGTTCCCGATGATGCCGGACGTGGACCTGCAGAAGCTGCTGCCACAGCCGCGTCGTGTCACGCGCCGCTTCGACGCCGACGTCGGCTGCCCGATGCCGCGCGCCGAACTCAGCCTGATCAAGATCCTCGGTGGCAAAGCGCTGAGCATGGCGCTCCATGCGATGACCGAAAAGAGTAACGTGCTTGACGGCGTGCTGCGATACGAGCGCCACGGTGTTGGTGACCGGCTTTGTCAGTTGACCATCCTGGGGTTTGGGTTGGACGGAGTGGCGGGAATCTGTCCTGACGTCCGGGTGGAGCCGCAATACCGCCGACAACATTTCAGCAACAGGAGGAAACGAAGCCTTCCCACGTCTTTCCATCCGTTTAGCGTGGGTGTCAAGGCGTGGAATGACTTCGAAACGGACTATTACCCGATATATGACACGTTGATGCTCGTTTTGAATCCGGTACTGCTCATACTGCCGTGCATCGCCGTAATGGCTGGCTTCCTTGCTGCACGTGGGTTCTTTTGGAAAACCGTGCAGCACAAGGTCAACCTGATGGACACCCTGACGGAGAACGTGCAGACCGCCATCCACAAACAGGAGGTGGCTTTCGAAGGCGATGTCGAAGGCGATGTCGAACAGGCTCCCGGTCAGCTGCTGGAGGCTCACCAGCCCAGCCCCAGCAATGCCGACATAGCTGAACAGACAACTAAAGGCGGAGACGATTACGATAATGCCTCGGTCGGAATATTGACACGTGTGGTGGAGCCGGAGATGCCTGACAATAGAGAACAACTGGATGTTGCCCAAGGTGTGATGCAGAATAATGAAACCTCGCAGGCATCCGCGAACGAGTCGGACACGCCACAGGCTGAGCCAGCGCAACATTTGGGCCCGAACGAAACTTCCCTGGAAACTGACTTACAACCGAACGAAACTTCCCTGGAAACACATCTTACGTTACTACAACCGAACGAAACTGACTTGGAAACTGACTTACTACAACCGAACGAAACTTCCCTGGAAACTGACTTACTACAACCGAACGAAACTTCCTTGGAAAGGCTGGGGGATCACGCGATACAAAACATGGCTGAACAGGAGGAGACTGATAGCGTGCTGGACCTGGTGCGCGCCGTGCTCGCAGGAAGTGATGCGTTTCAAAACGCTGGTGGTGCTGAGGCGCTCTTCCCATGGAGCCTAAGGGTTCAGCGTCATACGCCAGAACGCTGAGGCTGACCGCAAAATATTCGCGAGCACATACAATGTGAACATTGGAAACTTGTGTGCATATATGTTAGTATTTATGTGTGTATTTATGTGTGTTGTAACCGTACGATACACAAATGTAATATGTAGCTCCATGTGCCCATAGACGATCGAGGCCTCAAAAGCTAGTGTTTGTCGCCTCCCAAAGTGACAGCATGTAAATGATGGTGCTTTGTCGCGTTTAAGAGATCTGGCGCAGTTCGGTGTAACTGGAGCAGCCAACAGCTGTCGTGATCTCGCTGATCCACATCTTACGTCACAGATATATGCTAACTGTATGCGAGGTTGCATGAGTGTATTGGCTAATTATCATGCTAATAAAATTATGCATTTACATTAGTCTTGCATTAATAAACGGTGAAACACCAATAGATTGCACAAAAGACTTTCCCTCTGCTTCAAACGCGCTGAGGAATAGTTAGGGCGTGTGTGTTCTGGCCGTCGATTCCCGCGGAGATTCCAGGGACTCCCCGGGATAGTGCGTTCTGTGCGCCATAATTATTGAATTAGAGAGGTGTGAAACATATAGAATGCCTTAATACATCTAGTAAACATCAGGAGCTACACGTACACATGTCACCATCCCCGTACATAGGTACATTGTATTCAGCGAGGCAGGGCCTATTTTAAGGGAAAACCACTGGAGGGTGGGGGCAAGATGAGATCCAAACATAACACACCAAGGCAAAAAGACGTAAGCATGACTGATGGAAAAATTACAGTTAATGTGTTAGCTCGTACCAGAGCCCTAACCGACTGGAAAGGGACATAACAAATTAACATTTCCTACTGAGAAAACACAATTTTTATAAGCGCGCACGTTTAATGCTTAACAAATTAAACGAAATCATGTTACGTATTGCTCAAACTTATTCCCAGGTTGTGGGCAGTTTGAATCCAACTCGTGAAGGCAGGTTGTGCAATTTGTGCATGCAAAACATGTAGAGACCGAAGGAACTCAAGGTTTGTTATTCTAATTCCTTAGGTATACATCAATACAATGGCTTCGCCAGGACTTTTAGGCTTGAAGGGAGGAACAAATCTGTGTGGCAGACGTTGACACTCGCAACAACAGCCTAAGGGTCGGAAGGAATGGAAGGCTACCGTTATATTTTTCGGAAATAGCGAAAACTGACGACATTTCGCGCCACCATTTTTGGCACAAATTTTTGCCTATCAATTGCCCTAATCCTAATCAATGTAAGACCTCGGGTCTCCTAAGGTCAGGCCACTAGCCACTAGGTCAAGTCTAGTGATCCCACCTCCAAAAATGCAAGGTCGTGCTGCAGCCAGATTGTTTTTCTAATCAGTTGGAAACTCACAGTACCTAATCAGGTTATAAATAACTTTAATTCTGCTATTTCGGATGATTTTTATACCGGCGATCTAAGAAGTAAGATGAAGTCGATTTTGAGACCAAACAATTACAAGTCATTGGAAAACATGAAAGTGCATATAAATCCACAGGAAATGTATAAATGTGCAAAAAAAAATCACCAGACTCACGAACCTTTTGCTAAATAGTAAATAGCCGCTTTCGCAATGGATTATATTTGCGCGGAATGTTTTAAAACATTTAAAAATGTTTTGAAATGTCTTAGTAGTAGCTGTTTTCACGATGGACTAATTTGCGAAAAAAAAATGTTTTAACCCTCGCCCAACGGGACCATAGGGCGAGGGTTAAAACATTTCTCACGAATTAGTCCATCGTGAAAACGTCTACTACTAAAACATTTGGAAACATTTTAAAATAATTTAAAACATTTCACGCAAAATAATCCATCGTGAAAACGGCTAATATAAAGATCCATTTGACGTTGTTGACCTGCGACCTTCACGAGGTCGCAGGGTCCAATAGTCATGCGTCATTTTTATTCCATAACTTTTTATGTTGGTGGCTGTTATGAGCATTACGAGAGTTAATTTATAATAAGTGTTTATATAGCCTTTGCTTATGTTAAAGTATAAAAATTCGAAAATTACAAAGAGATATATATTAACTAAATATTTCACCATTGCGGCTTCATCAGAGTTAACACAATTAAAAAAAAAGTTATATACTATCCCTTGTAGATTTTCGAATTTTTATACTTTACATGAGCAAAAGGCTATAATAAACACTTTATTATTGTAAGTTTTAGTCTAGGGTGCATGAGTGGGCAATTGATGATTTCAGTTTATGAACGAGCCGAAGGCGAGTTCATAAACTGAATCTTTAATGCCACGAGTGCATAAAACGATTTAGTGCATGGCCGAAGACTGTCTGTTTAGAGCAGCCCCACCAAGTGTTTGACATTCCTAAGTGATGACGTCACCAAAGTCATGGCCCGTGGCCTTTTACATTAAGAGCCAACGGGGAATTGCGATTTTTGGGGATGATCTCTGAAGAACTACTGGGAAATGTTGGCCTTGCCTTAACATTAATGGATTCGTGAAAGACGTAGCAGATTCCAGAAAATGAGTCAGTTTGGTCAATTACCTCATTTGAAAATCCTCGATTCTACAGCAATTAGTGGACTTTTGGCGTATATAGTGCACCCATTGGCTTCCAGTATCAGCGACGCTCAGATCTGCCTAACCTTATGTTCTAGTAACCTTGGTTTAGAGTACAAGAACATATTTTTCAAGAGTTCAATGCAGGGTCATTTACCTGAGGCTTGGCAGTGTATAATCACTTCTGGGAGTGTATTAACACTCCAGTTAATACACCGTTACAGTTAAACACATGGTCAATTGGAAAACAGTCTTCGGCCATGCACTAAAAATCCATAACTTTTTACCGAATCAATATAAAGGGATATGATGTTTACCATTGTGTTTGACTTGTAGAGACATTTTGTTGGTTGTGAAATGCGACCTTGACTTGACCTTGGCCTGTCCTCGGATCAGGAGGCCATCTTTTTTCTCAGACTTGTCTTACTTTCACCTTCCCTAAATAATAAAAATGCAATCGCCACTAATGCCCTCAAGTTTTAGCTCACTTCAATAGTTCAGGCTTTAGAGGTCACCAAATATCACGATAGCATTTTCTGAAAACAAGTTTTTCGTAAATAACTTCTTATATCGGTTGAACATGGGGAACTAATTTTTAAGTCATCGTGTTTGTCTCATAAAGACACTTAATCATACTATGATGACCAGGTGTAGGTCAAATTCAAAATTTACCAACCCAGGTTAAATAAACTTGGTAACCGCCATGTGAGGATCATCAATCATGGGGTGATGCGGCTTCGACGAGACAAGCACAGTGGTGCCATTCGCACGCCTTATTTTATCAGTGAGCGCAGGAACAGGACGAAAAAGTGAGGGGGACAGGGAAACTTCGCTCTCGTCTTGATCGGAAACTCAATCCCCCTTCGGGGATTTTCTATACTTATTTGAATCTATTTCCGTCTTCGTGAATCTGTTCGCTTTTGAAATTTGTGTATATACGAATAAAGTTGTTAATTTTGCTTACAAAATGGACAAAAAGTGAGGGGTCTTTTGTGTGAAACAAAAGTGAGAAAAAACGCAGGGGGGGGCCCCCCCCAGGCCCCTGCGTTTCCTAAGCCTAATTGATTTTTTTTTTACGTCAAGATTTTTGGACAAACAGGTGCTTGTGACTCAGATGACTTCAGTTGACCTTGCAGTGGTCACTGAGCAACAATTGCACCTGGGTCATCAAGACTTAGCTAAAATAGCATGACAGTACGAAATAATTGACCTGATCTAATGCAAATTCTCTTAATAGGGAGCATTTGTATATTTTCCCATTGACTCCGATAGGTCACAAAATTGACTTGGCCTTAGATCAGCGTTAAAAAATCCGAGATCTTTGAATTATTGTAGGTACTTATGGTCTTAGGAAATCCTGTAGGGTTCAAATATCTCCGACAAACTTTGTTGCTTCGGCACGACCACCAACATTTGTTTGAGATTAGGTCACGTGACGTGATGTGGAGACTTGAGCTGAGACGACTCAAGGTCAAAACTTTTTCATAATGTGGGTAATTGATGCCCCAACAGCTGTGCCAAATTTTGCGGCGCTGCGCGAAACGTTTTTTGCTATCCTTGTAAAACCTTAGGGAGCGTCTAAACGTCCCTCCCTCCCCGGCACGGTGCTTTTGTGTAGGATACACATAAGCACATTTTTAGTAACACATCTGCACCTTCCTCGAAACGCAAGGAGTCTGAGGAGAAAAGAAGATAGGAAAATCAATCGGCGTGCACAACAGTGATTCCTGAAAATATATATATATGTAGTCTGTCCGTCACGTACTTACTAAAACCATATACTAGTTGTTGAACCGAGAAGAAATTATATTAAGAGAGGAACGAAATCAGCGAACGAAAACCAAGACCAGCCATGGCACCAGCAGAGGTACAGCTGCAGAGAACAACGACTAACAGCAGAGAGGAAGCAACCGAACAGCAGAACGGTAGAGAGGAGCGCACCCGACCCGTGTCGCTCCCCGGACCAGTCTGCTCAGGGCGGCGCAGCCAGCCCCTACTTCCGCCCTCGGGGAAATCACGTGGACCGCCGGCGCCCAGGCATAGTCCACCGCCGGCCAGCCGGCTCCACGCTTCCGCCGGCCAGGTCACCAGGCGCGCAGTCCGACGGGACAAAATGGAGCACTACCACCACATATATATATTTATATTATTATATATATATAATATACTATATATAATAGTATATATATAATATGTGTGTGTGTGTGGTGTGTGTGTGTGTGTGTGTGTGTGTGTGAGCATTATAAAAATATTCTCCCCTGTCCAACCAATGGCGGCGCCGGCCGAAGGGCCAGAGGACCGGTTTCCCCAAGATTGCTATGGAACATCAAAGATTAGCAGGATTTTTAATATAACCCTATAGGGCGGGGAAAAGCAAACTGGTTTGCTCCACCGCACCACGCCAAATTTGGGTGTCGACGTTTCTGCGTCCAACAACCCCGATCTCGCCTATTCTCTGACCGTAAATTAGCATTGTTCAAAAGAATATTAAAAATTCATGAAATTTCGGAAAAATTAAAGATCCCTTTTTTGCTGGGAACTGCTACATTTAGGAAAAACATGGAATTTAACCATTGTATTTTTCATAAATTCATTACAGATAAATAGTTCTATTTGCCTTTATTTTAATACATATCAAGTGACAAATGACACGAAATTAATTAAACCAGGGTGCCGTTTTGCCCCCCCCCCTCCCAGTCAAGACATTTAGTCTTGACTGGGGGGGGCAAAACGGCTCACTGCGGGGGCATTTGTCCCCCCAGTTAACATATTAAAATAGGCATTGAAATGGTAGAGAAAACTAAACGATCTTTCTTTCAAGAGTAGTTGTGTTGTTGTTTTTCTCCGCCAAGGCCATTGAATGCCATAGGTAGAACCAGTAGAACAGTATATAGGGCCTTGGGTAGAACCGTCTCACTGGGCAGGTATCTGCGCATACAAACAAATGTCAAATGACGTCACCGAGGGCACATTTTTTCCAGGGAGATAGTCGTTAATACTTGAAACAATACTTTGCAAGTGATTACGAGCGAGCGCGAAGCACGGAGCGAGTCCTCATTGAATACCGGATTTTTCTCACATATA
>VOPJ01002449.1:0-14000 GCA_014673585.1 Semibalanus balanoides
AGCTCTTGGAGGTCATATTTTGGCGCCAACTTTATCCAGTAAGTTGGCACTTTTTACCACCCCTGATGCCGACTGTTATAATAAATAAAGCATTTGCAAGACGGTGCAATTTATTTTTTCCGACTTAATTTATATCTAAAAACATTCATTATTTGGTAAAAGGATCACTGATAGCGTGGCTCATTTTGGCATGATGTTTTAAACACATGAACAAAAAGCAGTCACGCTTTCCAAACAGCTCCCGCTTGTATGACGGCTGAGATAAATATTAAAAACACGGAACTGTTAAAAATATAAATGATTGCCTAGTGTGTATATTCATGGTCATGTTTATAGATATGTTTGATATGATACAAATATGTGTTCCTGTGCACCTGGGACACGAAGGTTCTAATATGGAGCTATAAAATGCAAATTGATTGCCAAAATATGCGTACCTACCAAATGACATAGGGATTGTTATTATACTTGTCTTGGTTGGTCATCGGTTGTGCTTTGCTATGTCGTTATATATGTTCATTGGCAGCCAAGCGATCTTAAATATACGACCTACCGATGTCTCACGATGTCTCACGATGTCTCACGATGTCTCACAATGTCTCACAATGTCTCACGATGTCTCCTACCGATTTCTCACGTTATATAAGTCACAGTCCTGTCACTGTCGTAAGTCACTGTCCTGTCACTGTCGTATCACTGTCGTGAGTTATGTGTGACTAATTTGATGTCGTAAAGACACTCAGCCATCGTCACCAGCTAATCGGGCAGGCGGAATAACACACCCCGTCTATAATCGTGTGACCAAATTATGTTTATGCAGTAATAATAAATACCACACGGGGCCGATAAAAATAATTTCTTTAGGACCGAGGTCGTTGTTGGATTCCGCCCGAGACGAAGGTCGAGTGGAAAATCCTACTCAACGACCGAGGTCTAAGAAATAATCGGCCTAAGTGTGTATTTATTTTTATCATATGTCTACCTCAGCCTTTGATAAACTGTGTACCAAATAGTTTGGTAAAAGTAAATGCCCGGCGGGCCGAAAGCTTTGACCAATTGAGTAACAATGACTTTTTGAGAGTGAAAACCCCTTTGACCACATGCTTCGCCGCTAAGGCTAAAACTATGAACAATTGTAATAACTTGTGTTATATTTGTATTGAAAACGTTGTATATATTGTGCTACATGCCCTTATACCCAAAACGGGGAGGATTTAACAATTACTTTAAAAACATGCATGCGTTTTCTGATAACCCTCTGTCCTTACGGGGAAGTTTCACCTTCGCCGCACGGAGGGTAGAGCCTGACAGCCCCCCCCAGTTAAATCCCAAACCATGCAAATTAGAGCATCGCCGTTAAAACCAGCATGTTGCCTGTCATGTAAGGACTCTTATGATAAATCATTTTTTGGTTTAAGGTCTACAGCTGACCTTCCAGGTCAAGTGAATGACCTTAAATCGACTATGTCCTTAAAAGCGGCTTTGCTCTGTCCGTCGTAATTATTTAAGTTATGAATATAAAATGATTTGGTTAGCGTCAAAATGTGTCGTTGAATGAGCTACTTGAACATATATCCATTTTTAGGTCTGCATTAGTTAAAAAACCTAGGAACGAAAGTCGTCAACAAAGATGAAAATTGCTATGGGCGATAAGCATTAGCAGCCATGACCCGATCACGTCCAGAGAAACGATCAGAAAACATCAAAATTGGAATGTGTTAATTGTAATTAAAACGCATTTTTACAGACCAGTTTTTGCTCTTGAAATTTGAATAAAAAAGTACTTATTTGCTTGTATCTGGTCAAATAAAGTAAACAAAAAACTTCATAAGTTTCTTACACTTACGAAACCATCACGCAGTAAAAAAGATAATGCTTTGCAATTTGGTTTGAGTATTTCCCAGTCTAAGTTCTTCAACATATTTTCTGATTTTTAAGTTGTCTATGAAAGTTTTGATTTTGTTGTTATTTTTTTCTAATTTTTGTTCTTTTTGGGCGTAAAAATAAAAAATCATTGATAATCCGAAATAGCAATTTAATATGATTTTTTAACGATTTTGATTATTTGTATTTTCAATTTGCTTCAAAACTCTATTTTATATGATTTTCCCAATATTTGACGTTTTTTACGAACATGACGTCATCAAAAACGTCATTAACTCCAATCATATCGACCAATGTTTATACAAAAAGACATCACATGACACGTATAATTGTTGTTAACTCAGCTTCTGTAAGTTTCAGAAAGATGTGTTTCATGTGCAAAAAGTTATTCAAGAAAAAACTCAGGGGGGGGGGGGGCTGTCAAGCCCCCTCCGTAAGGCAAGGTTTAAGGGTTGATGTTAATCTTTTAGTGCATGGGTGATATGTGTTTACCGATGTCATTTGACGTGGAAAACCGAAAACCCATTTTATGGATGAATTCCGAAATATATGATTTGATATGATGATATAATGATATCATGTTGCACGGGTATTTTTTGCAAAAGGACGTCTTTTCGAGGGTATTTAAACCACATTTGCTCCTGCGGAAACCGAAATTGGCTTCTACAGAAATTCAGTTGCCTACGGTAGCTGAAGAGCCCAAACTTTGCGCTTGAAATAGTGGCCTACTAAGCTCCTGGCTGTAATAATACTCGAGGCAAGCGCAGCTTGCAATTGTAACCACCCTCAGTATGAGCTATTCCCAAAGGTCTTACAAAGTGAACGCTCTGTTTTACTCCTTCATTTCCTAGAGTGACTGTTGAATTATTAATGATAGGTGGCACATAACTGTGGTAGGTTCCAGCCTGTCGATAATGACCACCAGAGGCATCAACAGTCGGTTTGAACACCCGCTCAATGACCTCAATCCGGCTAGTCGGGCGCTCAGTGACCGGCGTAGTTGGGACTCCCTAAACACAACACACTCCATCAAAGGATTTAACAGAAGGGCAGCGATGCAGACGGCAGGGGTGGTAAAATTGCTTTGAGTGGCCCCGACCAAAAGTCGCACATGAAAAAATGACCCCAGCTTACGACTTAGCGTCATTAGGGAGTTTCCTATAATAAAGCGCGTACATTTTGCGCAGGGCGCCGGAAACTCTCCGAAAGTTGGGGCGGCGGAGGCATTCTGAAATTAATGCGTTCTTGCCATCGCATACGCCATCAGGCTATAATTGTGAAATTTGATAAAGTTTGGGGCTGCCCCCTCTTGTGCCCCCCTCGGTTCCGTGTCCTGTGCAGGCGTTGTGTCAAACAGAAATTTGTGATCGTGTTTCCAGTGCGGAAATACAGACGCTGTTATTCTTACTATTACTCCGTTTATATTTATCCGTGGATGGAGGATGCCTACGCATAAGATGGCACGTTGAGAAACTCAATGGCCGCTGGTAAAAGCACAATTACCCTCTATGAGAGGTCAAGGGGCAATGTCAGGAAGGCCTATAGAGTCAAATGGGTAATTAACACTAGAATCTCTGACCGTCAGTAAAACCCTATGGCTAAATACACAAGTCTGGGTTTGTCTGGAGGTCGGTCGCGGGGTACACTTCTTTTTGCGCTGAAAAATGGAGTGAAGTTTAGAAGTCATTTTGGTGGCAAAACGTCAAGACCTTGAAAACGCAACTGCTAATTTAAAAAAATAGCTAGTGTTCGATTGGATACGCGACCTGATATTATGCTAACGTGTGACAAGCGAATACAGTCTGATTTGATTTGAGCTCGAACGGTTATTATAAAGGATTATCACTTGTTTTACAGAGACAAGGCATAGTATTTATTCGTTACTGTCATGTGCCTCCGGGTACCTCATCAGCACACATTTTATCCCGACTCTCCATAAGGACAGACAGCTTGTACCGATCCCGGCAGACGTCCTTATGTAGACTTACTCTTCCAAGTGGAAGTGGCACTTTACAATGTTACGCAAATGCACTCTCTTTTCTCGTTACCGTTTCCGATATGCTCTGATCAACCAGGCGTTACAATCACATCGCTCACAGGCGGTTGGAGTGGCCTTGCCAGCCTATAAAGGCCCCGACAAACCGTTGTTGTATAGCCTTGTTCAGGCCCAATGTGTTAATAGTTAGAGCTGCAAATTCCAGACCCTGGGAAACACGGAGTCAGACTGTGTTTCCCTGGCACCTGATCTGAAGTGTCCGGCTGCCTGCCAGACAGGGTAAACACCCTGTCCCAGACAGGGTAAACCAGACAGGGTAAACGCCGAGTGACAGAACAGGTGATACGTGCAATGTCCAGGCATGTGCCTGGACCCCCGAAACAGATCCTGGGATCTGATCTGTTGGTTCTTGATCCCTGATACAATGTGGTCATAGATCGGACTTAACACATACACAATGAAATCGCTAGGATCATAAACCTGTATTCAACATTGGTTGACGGATCCTCCGGGATCTGAGATCACAGGTACAGTTTTGCACTGGGATTCACTGCGATCCGAGACCCAGCATTATACAAATATATATTTTCGGAACCCATTTTTTGAGTAATTGAGTATTTTTGATTTGTTGCAAATTAAGCTAGGATGAACGTTAGCCTTGATAAATATATCGCCCAAAAATATCATGATTATTTTTAATATATTTTTTTTAATACATTCAGTCCGAAAGATTTGATGGGATGGATTCCCGAGATCAGGACCCACGCTAAGCTAAGCTTGTTGCGCAGCAGTGTGTTCAATTGATCAGCTGCCCACTCAATTCTTCGAATTTTCTGGGCTGGGCATGCATTTTTTTACTTTTCATGGTTCTGGGTGGGGCATGGGTATGACACATTTTGAATCATGTCGCTAGCCGTTATCTATTACTTGATAACGAAATGTTTAACCAGGTAAATTTGTTTAAACATTATATAGTGCATTTAAAAAATAAATTTATACAATTATATGAAAAAATGCAACATGCAGTAAGTACCTAGCCGTGTTGAAATCTTTACCAATTCTAAATGATCCAAAGTCTGATCCTAGGTTATTGGACAAGTGTACGCGAGAGAAAGTGTTTCGAGCGTAAAAAAAGCTACGAGCATGATTTTAGCAACAGGTTGTTTACTATTGTTTTTTCTGGAGTTAATAGCATGGCAAAGTACAGATGCGAGAGACATAGGTTTGCAAAATTTGAGTGATAAAAAATGTAAAGATTAATGCTGTAATAGAGAAACGGGACAGGGCATTGGGCCTCATAGGTATTGAATTTTGAAACTGGATACTTAGGTTGGCTGTTGGCTTGGGTGATTCATGGCTGTTCGCGGGCTGAGGACCTTCATGGAGGGGGTGGAGCATCACACCATTCGGAGATCTCTGCCTGTGTAGGCAATGCTACACCTGCTGTCGTCTTAGAATGCTGTCAGTCATCCGGCCATGGCGAGTACAGAAAAATTTTGATTGATTTCTTCATGTGAAGCTCTAGCTGAAACAGGCTTCCAGTTTACCTACGGTGAAGCTCCTGTCTGGGTGCAAGTTGTCTTATAGTTAAATTAAATTACATGAAACATAACTAGACTCACATCATGGTCAAAGATGGGATCTCGTGCAAAAATGAAAGGTGGTTGTTAGGTTTATTGGATTGGAAAGCTTACACTGCTATAACAGTTTTTGTCAAAAAGGGTTGTTGACAATTTCGTTGCCTGGAGTCGTACAACACCGGGATAGAAACCCCGCTATTCATCAAAATCCCAAGGGAGTGCAATCGGTGGTAAGTCGATGGGGATGTAAGAGATAAATTACATTTATACCACCTGACGCTGCACTGATGTATTAGCAGAATGTGGAATGTGGTGATTGTGTGGGCGACCAAAAATATATTCTTGAACCTTTGGGCCAATAGGTTTAAACCCTCGCCCTAGGCACGAGGCGGTTTTACCTTCAGCTTTTTTCGCTGTTAGTAAAGGGGATGAGGGTTAACTCTGACAAGTGAATGAAGTCCCCTTGCAAACTCCAAAACAACAAGCTACGCGAGTGTGTGATGTGGCAGCAATTTGGGCGAAAAAATAACTAAACGGGCATGTTTGCCTGTTATTGTGGGCTCATCATAACTACTAGGATACATATTGTTATTTATCAAATGGTCAACGTCGAGACGTTCAAAACATTACCAGTACGTTTAGAGTGAATAACCCAAAATCGCGATCAAATTTTACGCATAAAATATAAAGACGAATGTTATCCCAGTTTTCTGTCGGACTAATCTAAGATAGTGCTCAAAATTGTGAGAATATATTTTGTTGAGCACGTGATCCAAGGTTTTGGTCCTAATGCTTATCATTATCCATTGGATGGACCCATCTAACTGTCCTGTCCATATTTTCTTGCAATTTTTCTCAAGTTACAGGACGTTAGTTAATGACCATTTTCCTATCTAGGCTACACGAAAATGCCTTTCCAATTCGATTATAATTCAATAATATGGCTGAGGTTTGAATTATGCGTACACGGTCGTATCGACGTCCTATTGTTAATGAGCACGGATCAGAAAACCTTAAAATTAGGAAAGTGATGTGATCAGCAATGCAGTTACAAAGTGTGCATGTTTCCCAGTTGAACAGTATGAGCTCACAGGTTACAGAAAGAGTTTACATTTGTATACGTATCTTGTAAATGATAAACGCTCAAATTAAAGTAAATACAGAGATTGAAATGTCATTATAGTGTTTCAATTTAGAAATCCACTCTCAAACATAAATCTCCAATATAATAGTAGATATTGTCTTTTTATGAACATTTGGATATAAGGGCTTTGTTTTATCAAAGTAATTCTCACATCATATTCGGATTTTTTTAAAAACTTATAAATTTTTTAAAATTTTTTGATTTTGATTATTACTTTTCACAACAAACATTTTGTTTTGTCTTTTTGGGGTACAAAAACAAATAGAAATAAAAAATCACCATATGAATGCATAAGTCATTTTACGTTTTTTTTCTCCAAAACCCTATTTTCTATGATTTTTCAATATTTATTGTTTTTTACCAACATTACGTCATCAAAACGTCATTATCTCCAAAACGTTTTGACCAATTTCAACACAATTTTGACAGGAAACTTATCATTGTTGTAAACACAGCTACTGAAAAAAGCGCAGCATGTTTAAAAAGTTATTTAACAAAAACCTCTGGGGAGTTCTGCCTGCCCCCCCCCCCGTTGGGCGAGGGGTAAGGAGATTCCTTCATGCTTCAATAAGGTCCTATCTCGCAGACCACATCGCAGAGGTAACAGGGGCCCTGGAAGTCAGTAGCGGTCCTATGGTTCGAGGTTCCTTTAGAGGTCTATGGTTCCTATAAAGGTCAGAGGGGGGCATTGCAGAACTGAAGGCCCGAGGAGCCCATTTGGAAGCCAAAGGTGAGGTCAGAGGGAGACCAATAGAGGTCAGAGGTGAGTCCCTAGAGTCTCGGTGGTGGGGTCCTTTGGAGATTAAAAGTGCCCCTGAAGTCGAAGACGCGGCCCTCTAAAAGCCAGATGGAAGGTGAGAGGATCCCTATTAAGGTTTCTAAAATAGAGGTCCCACAATTTTGACTTGCCCCAATTACACAAATCTCTGGCGCTGCCCCTGCATTAACCGGCGCTTTACTGTGGTATGTTCTGTAACGCGAGTTACTGGGGGGATATTTATAGCCCCCCTCCCTCTGATCTCCGGAACTACTAAGCCGATCTTAAAAATTCAAACGGCTTTTGATAGCCTTGTTACATTTGTTGAGGGAAACATAATATTGTTAACCTCAGGGTCACCAATGACGTCACAGGTCACGTCAAAGACACGCCAAAGACTGTATCATCAAAGTCCGGTGGATGGAATTGTCTCGCAAAATGTGATATTGAACGCATAATCAGTTAATAAATCGGTATGATTCGTGTATCTAACACTTCTAATTACCATTTGAAGCCGTTTTTTACCCTGGGTCAGGTCAAGGTCATCCGAAGTCACGAGTTCAAATTGCAGATTACGGTCAATAGGAGTTTTAGCACATGTATATGGGTTCTTCTTACGACTAGAACGCTAAAAATGACCATAGCACATTGTTTTTTCCATACAAATAGCAGTAAAAGGCAAAAAACGGAAATGCAATTTGTTTGCATGTTTATGCTGTAGAAGTGGTCGAATTTGGGCTTTGAAAGGTTTTAAATTGGTCATTTTTTAAAGATAACAACTCCAAAGTTGCTACACATAATCGATGCACTCTTATAGAACATACTCGATTTCTAACAATTTTGAGCGCTTCAAATTTTTTCGAAAAACCAAAAGTAAAAAATTGATTTTTTCACTCGTTTAAAAAACAATAAGAACAAACAAAATCTCGATTTCTAACAATTTTGAGCGCTTCAAATTTTTTCGAAAAACCAAAAGTAAAAAATTGATATCTGAGCTCATTATCTGTATTTTGGTTTAGCACAATTTTAGTTATCTTACATACTGCTTTTTGACAGTAATTCTCGCAAGACCTTATTTTTCAACCAAAAACGCAGAACTTGACGTCACTCTGACGTCAATCCTGTTTTACTTATCATAGCCTTATCTATTCCTGCATGGCCTTAGCTTGTGTCAAATTGATGTGCAGTAAGATACTGAAAGTTGGTGACGATATCGCATTCGCTTAGGAGAAATTGCAAAATAACGGGAGGGTGGGGGGCTATAAATAGCCCCCAAGTAACTCGCGGGTTAACCTCTTTCATATCAACCTCTTTCATATATTCATATTTCCATAACCTCTTTCATATTTCCAGGATCCAACATGGCGGCGGCGGACTGGCGTGCCGCAGTCAGCTGCCTACTGGTTCTCGTGGCGCTCTTAGTCGGGGGCACCTCCGGTTCAGAAGATATCATCTGGCCGTCTGACCTGAGCAACTTTGAGTTGTGGCAGATGCTGGATGCCCTGGAGCCAGCTATAACAGGAAACGCTCTACGGATCTCCGACCTGGGCATCAGGGTGGTGGACATGGTCGACAAACAGTTCGCAAATATAGACCCATATTTCAACGAAAAAGGCTACACCGCGTGTGAGTAGCTTGTTCGTCATCGAGAAGCACCTGCAGATAATTATTAACATTGTCGATCAAAGTGGAATGTTTTGCAAAGTCAATTTGCTTTCAATTGTATTGTATTGTAGGCTCTCTCACACAAAACGGGACAACAGGGCTAATTTCTTACATAGGGGCTTTTTCCTTGATCTGTGGCAAGTACGTCTTCTGTGCCAAAAATGAAGCAATTTTGTCGATGAATTGTTTAGGTACAGTGAATTTAGTAAAGTTACTAAACATTATTCGAATAATCAAACAGCTTATGTTTAACTCGCGCTTGACCGGTGTACAAATTTACCCCTACCCCACCCGTTTATTCGCGATAACTTGCAAACTATTCAAAATTTAATTTTTTCAAACTTTCAGTACCTTCATGCACATCAATTTGACATCTGTTGGAAAAGTTTGGAAATGTTTCCAAATTGGGGGGGGGGGTAAATATAACACCGTTTTTTTGACGTCACGTTTCTTAAATTTAGCGATAAGGTACTCACGATTTTAGCAGCTGTAAAATTGTTACATTTCATGATAAACTTAACCCTAAAACCCGAAAGATAGCAAGTTGCATGTAGCATAAAACTGGAATATCATTTTTGTACACCATGTTTTTGTGTCACATCAAAAACCGGAATAATTGTGAAAGAGCAATGTCCAAGCAACACACAAACCAAATTTCAAAAGAATATCACCATTTTTAACTTGGTGATAGCCTTTCAAGCACAACGAACTATGCTCGAATTTAGCAATAAAATCACAAAATCTTTGAAAAACTGCGAAAAAGGAAAAATTTAAAGATAAACTGGATTTGAACAAAACCAGACTGTCATATAAATGTACCAAATAATATCAAAGTTTTGACAAAAAAATTATTTATTTTGTATTTTGTACCTTATTTTTCGTTAATACAATATCAAAAACTATAATATATATATATATATATATATATATATATATATATATATATATATATATATATATATATATGAAAGAAAAGTGTTACAACAATATAATAGCCAAGTTCCAAATAAAGATACTAATTTTTACAAAGAAAGCCTAATAATGGTATCTGATGATGTTAATATTGTGATTTTTTTTTGACAAGGATAAACAATAAATGTCAGCGATCATATTTCTGAAAATTAAACTGTCCCAAAAATTGGACCTTTTTGAAAAATATAAATTAAAACATTTACCTTTATTTGACCTGAATTTGACCTTAATTTGACCTCAGGCTTGTCACTGACTGATTGATTGTGCTCCGATGGTGCCCTTTGATTATCACTATCGATTTATACGTATAAAACCAGCCCAGCAAAACCTTTAATACACGCTTATTGATGAATTAAAATTCAAAACACTTAGAAAACTTTGCTTTGCCCCGACCCTGCGGCGACCACTATTTGCGTCGGACCATCCCTGCGGCGACCACTTTTATATGGAATTTCGTTGGCGACCACTTTTTCATTTTTCGACCCATGTGGTTCATACCTTTGGGGGCCCTTTGGGTGATCATGGTTGCAATCAAAGGCTTTTGGTGGAATAGGCAAGTACGTCTTATGTTAAAAAATGAAGCATTTTCGTCGATTATTTTTTTAGGTAAAGTGAAAGTATGGTCCATAATCTTAAATATCTCGATTTTGACATTTGACCTGACCTTTACCTGGGGTGCGAGCTTAATTGAAAAATGAGTATGCTTGAAATGCGTCTCGATTAGATCCTTCGAACGCCACCTTGCGCGTCTCGCTACGAAAATTGGTTCCGTAGATAACAAGGGGGCATATTTGCAACCCCCGGTCAATGGCGTTCGGATAAGACCCCGGTCAAGCGCGGGTTAAGAGACCGTACAGAAAGATCATGTATTTGGGAGAAAAATGCAATCCAGAATATAACTAAAAGATAGCAAATGAGGAACTTTATCATTGTGTCTCGGAACTTTAACAATTGTGTTTTTGACGCCTTTTAATTTCAATACAAATTTTTAATGATGCTTAAACAATATTCAAAAATATTCAAAAGGAGGACATGTCGGAGAACCATATGCGAATTCATAATACAATACCAAGTTTAATAATTTATTATTCAATTTTGACAGAGTGATCATCACATAGAGTATTTATATAGGTATTATATTATATATATTTTGCATTTATTGACATTATTACAAACAAATAAATTACGTCTTTTCGTATTAAAAGCAAAAATGTTTAGAAACATTTACTTTTGATTGATATGCTATATTAAAAAACTTTGGACCATTTGTTTACCTTTGCTTTGAACTCAGGGAATTAAAGCAGGAGGGATCTCAGAGGGTGCAAATATTAATACATTTACACTTATCGTTCAACGAGGATAAAACATTTTTATCTTTGCATCCTCAGAGGGTGCAAAGATAAAATATTCCTGCACTGCAAACCAAATGGAAAGGACAAACTCTACTAGAAAGATAAATCAAATTCATTTCGCGCCGGGCCCGACTCGCCGTAGTGTTGCATACGCGATTATGCTGATTTTTAGGGACCATCTACTGAACAATAACGCGCAAATCAAACCTTCTGGGTCACCACTGCACGTGCCCACGTCCACACTTCTGTTCTGATATGGATTTCAGACTGGCTCACTCGTCCTTTGCCGATTAAGGGCGGTTCTTACGAAATGTTGACCAACAATTGCGGATCTGCACCATTCCCACTGTTTAATTAACTACACAAATTATTCCTGGTTTCACCTTTACTCTAAAACGTTACTGAGGGCCAAATTAAGCTAAAAATCGTGTATAATTACTACATTTGTGTGTTATTTGACGTAAGATCCGTTCCTTTTATACACCTGTGTAAGATGTTTGACATTTTCTGTAACTGCCATCACATAAAGTTTTTATAACTTTATCATATATTTGCGAATACCTTGGCATACAGCAACAGGGTAGCATAACAGGCAAAGCAAAAGAAACGGTACGGAGTATTTTCCAACAGACATTAGTTCCATCGTTAACCTTGGCAGGCCCTAAACTCGCATTGGAGACATACTGTAGATGACCCCGACTGTCGTACGGAGTCTCATCCAACGGACACCAGTTCAACCGTCAACCTCTCAACTTGCATCCATCTCTCAAGATGGACAGCTTCACCATTGAAGCTATACGGCGACACATCCATGTCAGGTTCGCCGCAAAGAAGTATCTGACGGAGAATCCTAACACATGCCAATAGAGGGGAACCATTTTCCCACGCCGCAGCCAGGACATCATCGCCAATATCAATGCCGACATCGCCAATTGGCTGACCCCGATATGCTCTTTATAGAATACAAGCAGATAGAACGACCCCATGACTGCGCCTTTTCGCCCCAGTTTCGCAAACCGCATAGTGCATAGTTATTATACTCAACAATACTGCCCATCAGTCACAATGCACAGTCATCACTCAGCCTTCCATCATCGTCATCCGTAAAGATTAAGTCGTCTTCATCCTCGTCGCTTTCGTCGTCAATGTCGACCACGACGGGGTGGATGGCTTCGTGGATGTTGTCGTTGACCCAGTAGTCGATTTCGAAGGTCCTGGCTCGGCGAACGGCAGCAGCCCAGACTTCTCCAGACGCGCGCTCCTTGGCCTCGTCGAGGCGAGCCTGCAGGTCAGCGCGGGTGAAAGTGCTGCAGTGAGAACCGCACGTGGTTTTTCATTACCCCCCATACCTGCTCGATGGCGTTTAGCTCAGGATGGCCGGGCGGCAGGCAAACCACTTCGTGACCCGACTTCTGGATGAGCTCATCCACCACGCACTGAGGCTCAGGTTGGTGGTTCCGGCTGATAGCGAGCAGCTCGGGTCGAATGGTGCCAGGTGGGAAAACTACGCCTTGCTGGGTCAGCCAGTTGGCGATGTCGGCTTTCCTGTTTGCCGAGGCTGGGCAGCGACCCTCCTCTGTCAGCATGCTGTGGTACGGTGCATTATCCAGGACCAGTACAAAGGGCTCGTCCAACCGACGGGCAGGGCTGCGTCGTCAGCCAAGCGGATGAATAGGTCCCCTGTTCATCTCGCCGTTGGTAGTCTCCGCGGTGTTCTTGGCGACAAGCTCAGTACGCGTCCTTGACGAATCAACTCTCGGTGCCCGCAGCGACGACGATGAACCCTTTCCCCGTCTCCCCAGAGGGACTTGGCGACTGTAAGGTGGCGCTGGTGTCGGACTGGGGCCATTTTGCCACCTCACTCTCGGACGTGGTTCATCTGGTTAGTAAGCCACCGGTCTCGTCCACAATAACACCACCTTCCGACCGTCCTCGCGGTACCGTCTGAGGGCTCGGAGTGCACGAATGCGACGACAGACGATTTCCTGCAACTCCGTCCTTACGTACATCTTCCGCTGGGACGTCCTGTAGCGGAATCCCATCTGGTGGAGCACGCGTCAAATGGTGGAAACCGAGGTGCTGTCTGGCACGATTTGAGCTCTCTGCAGTCCTTCAGTGATGCTCTTCACCGTCAGATACTCCTTTGCGGCGAACCTGGCATGGATGTGTCGCCGTATAGCTATAATGGTGAAGCTGTCAATCTTTAGAGCCGATGCAGGTTGAGAGGTTGACGGTTGAACTGGTGTTCGTTGGAGAACACCAAGGCTATAGAACAACAGGTTGTCTTGTTCCTACGTCACCAGCTCAGGGGTAGTAAAGTGTTCAGTCCTTATGGACAAGGTCGGGGAAAAAATGTTCCATTCTTGATGGTTACCCGGGGACAAAATGCAGTAAAAATTATAACTATGTCAGTTCCTGTGAAAACTAAGTGATAATCCTTTAGAAATACTGTTCGTCAAAATCACATTAGATGTATTCTTCATCACGATATCATAATAACGTCAGTCGGTATGTATGATCGCCTTCATTTTTTTTTTTTTTTAATTAGCAGTTGCGTTTCAGCTCTTGATTTCCAATGATTTAGTTTCACCCATATTTCCGACGAAAAAAATGTAGGTATACCAGTTATCTAGTAGTAAGTAGGCTTTTG
>VOPJ01002449.1:17012-74490 GCA_014673585.1 Semibalanus balanoides
CTACCGGTCATATTTGAAATATACGCAATCGGTGCTCTCAGAATCGACGTTTATCACGTCTCTAACACAAACGGTACTCTCTGCCTCAAAATTAGCGTATCTTCTCAGCCGGAGGTGTGACTGGTCCAACATTGGGGCGGTCATGCAGGCGCAGCTGTGCCCTTTACCCTGTCTTTCATAATCAGGGAAGATTAATTCGGATGTGGACAGTTCATATGTCTGACATAAATCGACTGCATTTCGATTGACTACCGTACATGACGCAATCATTGTTGCTGGGTCTGGTAGTGGGATAGAGTGCGGCACGTGTTTGCACGTGCGATTTCACCCGGTACACTCGGTTCCCGCAAATATACCGGTCAGATTCGAACTCAGCACACTTCACTCCCCTAGAAACCACCCTCATCTCAGCTCTAACACGATTTGCCTAATTCGGCCCAGTTTCCCCCGTCTATTAGGAGAAATTGCAAAATAACGGGAGGGTGGGGGGCTATAAGTAGCCCCCAAGTAACTCGCGGGTTAACCTCTTTCATATCAACCTCTTTCATATATTCATATTTCCATAACCTCTTTCATATTTCCAGGATCCAACATGGCGGCGGCGGACTGGCGTGCCGCAGTCAGCTGCCTACTGGTTCTCGTGGCGCTCTTAGTCGGGGGCACCTCCGGTTCAGAAGATATCATCTGGCCGTCTGACCTGAGCAACTTTGAGTTGTGGCAGATGCTGGATGCCCTGGAGCCAGCTATAACAGGAAATGCTCTACGGATCTCCGACCTCGGCATCAGGGTGGTGGACATGGTCGACAAACAGTTCGCAAATATAGACCCATATTTCAACGAAAAAGGCTACACCGCGTGTGAGTAGCTTGTTCGTCATCGAGAAGCACCTGAGATAATTATACAATATACATTTTCGATCAAAGTGGAATGTTTTGCAAAGTCAATTTGCTTTCAATTGTATTGTATTGTAGGCTCTCTCACACAAAACGGGACAACAGGGCTAATTTCTTACATAGGGGCTTTTTCCTTGATCTGTGGCAAGTACGTCTTCTGTGCCAAAAATGAAGCAATTTTGTCGATGAATTGTTTAGGTACAGTGAATTTAGTAAAGTTACTAAACATTATTCGAATAATCAAACAGCTTATGTTTAACTCGCGCTTGACCGGTGTACAAATTTACCCCTACCCCACCCGTTTATTCGCGATAACTTGCAAACTATTCAAAATTTAATTTTTTCAAACTTTCAGTACCTTCATGCACATCAATTTGACATCTGTTGGAAAAGTTTGGAAATGTTTCCAAATTGGGGGGGGGTAAATATAAACCGTTTTTTTGACGTCACGTTTCTTAAATTTAGCGATAAGGTACTCACAATTTTAGCAGCTGTAAAATTGTTACATTTCATGATAAACTTAACCCTAAAACCCGAAAGATAGCAAGTTGCATGCAGCATAAAGCTGAAATATTATTTTTGTACACCATGTTTTTGTGTCACATCAAAAACCGGAATAATTGTGAAAGAGCAATGTCCAAGCAACATACAAACCAAATTTAAAAAGAATATCACCATTTTTGACTTGGTGATAGCCTTTGCAAGCGACAACGAAACTAGTGCTCGGAATTCAGCAATAAATCAAAAATCTGATTTGAAAAACGCGGTGAAAAAGGGAAAAATTAAAAGATAAACTGGTTTGAACAAAACCAGAACTGTCATCTAAATGTACAAATAATTCAAAGTTTTGACAAAAATATTATTTATTTCTATTTTGTACCTTTTTTTAATACAATATCAAAAACTATATATATATATACAGAATACATATATATATATTATATATATATATATATATAGTTATATATATATATATATATATATATATATACGTATATATATATATATGAATGAAAGTTGTTACACATATAATGAGCCAAGTTCCCAAATAAAGAGACAATTTTTACAAAGAAAGCCTAAAACAATGGTATCTGTGTACGTAATATTGGGGATGATTTTTTTTGACAAATAAAAACAGCTAAAATGTCAGCGATATATTCTGAAATTAAACTGGTTATAAAAAATGACCTTAAAAATAGTTAAAGCTTAAAACATTTGAACCTTCATCTTACTGAATGTTGTCTGGGCCTTAATTTGACTCAAGGCTTTGTCACTAGACGTTGCATCTTATATTGTGCTCCGTATGCGTGTGCCTTGCATTGAATCACTATGAAATCAGGTGAGATTTATACGTAGTATAAGACAGCCCACAGCAACATCTTATTGCATGACTAAAAATCAGGTTCGGATAGTGACATTGTTGTGACCTGATCTTGACCTTGACCTATGCACAAAAACAAAAAAACATGCTCATACGAGATGTGTGTCCAGGGGTCGAAAAGCTCGTCCTAACCAACCCGTTTGGCGACCACTTTGCTTGAACCTAGACGACCACTTGATGACCATTGTCAAAATTAAGAGCTTTACAGTACCTAAATTCAACCCTTACCTCGAACCACTTCGGTATCCCAAGTTACCTACCAGTTAATTTTCAATAATACGGCTTATTGATGACATAATTCAAAACACTTAGACAACTTTGCTTTGCCCCGACCCTGCGGCCGACCCACATTGCGGCGACCATCCCTGCGGCGACGCACTTTGATATGGAATTTGTTGGCGACCACTTTTCATTTTTCGACCCCTTGTGTGTGTCATACTTTGGGGGCACTTTGGGTGATCATGGTTGCAATCAATGGCTCTTGGATGGATAGCGGCAAGTACGTCTTCTGTTAAAAAATGAAGCATTTTCGTCGATTATTTTTTTAGGTAAAGTGAAAGTATGGTCCATAATCTTAAATATCTCGATTTTGACATTTGACCTGACCTTTACCTGGGGTGCGAGCTTAATTGAAAAATGAGTATGCTTGAAATGCGTCTCGATTAGATCCTTCGAACGCCACCTTGCGCGTCTCGCTACGAAAATTGGTTCCGTAGATAACAAGGGGGCATATTTGCAACCCCCGGTCAATGGCGTTCGGATAAGACCCCGGTCAAGCGCGGGTTAAGAGACCGTACAAAGATCACGTATTGGGAAAAATGCAATCCAGATATAACTGAAGATAGCAAATGAGGAGAACTTTATCATTGTTGTCTCGGAACTTAACAATTGTGTTTTTTGACGCTTTTAATTTCAATACAAATCTTTAATGATAACTTAAACAATATTTTCAAAAATATTCAAAAAGGAAGACATGTCGGAGAACCATATGCGAATCAATAATACAATACCAAGTTTAATAATTATATCAATTTTAACAGAATGATATCACATAGAGTATTTATATATATTTTTTTTTGCATTTATTGACAATATACAAACAAATAAATTGCGACTTCGTATTTAAAAGCAAAAATTGGTTTAGAAACATTTACTTTTGATTAATATTGTTATATTTAAAACTTTGACATTGTTTTACCTTGCTTTGACTAGGGAATAAAGCACCTTAAGAAAAGTTTGTAGAATTTATGGAGAAGAGTGCCCTGAATACGGTCCTGGCATTCATTTTTGCGAAAAAGTTTGCAATTTGTAGTACTTTGAAAAATAGTAATATTTTTACATGTGACGTCACAACAATCTTGGGTCACCAAAACGAGTTGTGACGTCAAAAATAGGTGTCGAACGGTAAACGTCGCTCCCTGAATCACATACGTACAAACATATATAGTATTCTTCATGGCTTCGAGTGGAAGATAAGGATATCTTTTAAAGCGTGTGACGGAAAAACCGTGCCAGGAAGGAGCGAGGTTTTGTCAGAAACACGCTCGGAAAATATTTCCTATCTTCCTCAAGGGAAACATGAATAATAATATATATTTCTCGGTAGAGTTTGATTCAGTCCAGCTAAGTTCAGCACATGATTTTTCGTCGAGACACTCGTGACCTTTTCATCTCAGAAGGATGCAAATATAATACATTTTTTACTTTATCGTTCAACGAGGATAAAACATTTTTATCTTTGCATCTCAGAGGAGTGCAAAGATAAAAATATTCCTGCACTGCAAACCCAATGGAAAGACAAACTCTACTAGAAAGATTATCAACTTCATTCGCCGGTTCCCGACTCGCCAGTAGTGTTGAACGCGATTTATGCTGATTTCTTAGATCATTCTACTGACAATGACGCGCAAATCAAATTATGGGTCACACTGCACGTGCCCACGTCCACACTTCTGTTCCGTATCGGGTTTCGACTGGCTCACTCGTTCTTTGCCGATTAAGGCGTCTTACGAATATTGACAACATTGCGGGATCAGCACCATTCATTGTTAAATAACTACAAAAATTAACCTGGTTTCATTCCTTTTACTCTTAAAACGTTACTGAGTGCCAAATTAAGCTAAAAATCGTGTATAATTACTACATTTGTGTGTTATTTGACGTAAGATCCGTTCCTTTGATACACCTGTGTAAGATGTTTGGCATTTTCTGTAACTGCCATCACATAAAGTTTTTATAACTTTCTCATATTTTTGCGAATACCTTGGCATACAGCAACAGGGTAGCATAACAGGCAACGCAAAAGAAACGGTACGGAGTATTTTCCAACAGACATTAGTTCCATCGTTAACCCGCGCGGCGTAGGGGTCTCTCGCCGAACGCGCGGCGTAGGGGGGGTAAATATTACCCCCCCTTATCTTCCGGAACCCATAACCGGCAGCGAGACGCGCAAGGCGGCGATCGAAAGCTCTCAATTGAAAACGAATCGATGCATACCACGATTTTTTTTCAAGTTAGGTCAAATGTAAGGTCACGGTCAGGTCACCTGGAAAGTTCGAGTAATTGAGTTAATGGTTCATACTTCAATTAAAATCCTTTGATAAGACTCTCAATGCACATAAAGCTCTCAAAGGTGTGATAGCAATCATATTGCATTATAGTCAAAGTGAAATTGCATGCAAATGTCAAGGTAAGGTCAGGTCACAAAAGGTCACTTGTCACGAAAAGAGGTCAAATAAAGCCTTGTGACACATGTTTTAGGGTCATTTTGCCGTAGAATCGATAGAAACAGTCATTTTTACAAACTTTGACCCCGTCAAAGGTCAAGATCAGGTATCTAAGTTCAAAACTGAAAATGACGATATGATAAAACAATGCTGTTTCCTAGTTAGTTTTGTCTCATAAACACAAAAATGACATCCTATATATCTGTATCAGGTCAAACAAAAATCCAAAAAAACGTTATTTTGAAAAATGATGTCATTAACCTACTTATGCTTGGAGAGGCAGATCAGTCACTGAAAAAACGAAGCTATTACGTTTGAAATTCGGTCTGGGTATCATTACACTTTGGTTCTCATATATATATTTCCGTTTTTTTACGATACCTTTGAAATTTTCATTTTGGGAAAAAATTCTGAAAAAACACACGCTTTTTGATTGGGGGTCAAAAACCAAAAAAATTGGAAAATCCGAAATCGCACATCTTGTAGAGAATTAAATGTCCTTTCTTATACAGTTTTGGCGTTTGCGCGATTTCCTTTAAAGCTATGTTTCCCTACGATGAATCAAACATTATCGTTATTCAACCCAAAAATGGCATGACATGACGTCATCAAAACGTCATTATCTCCCAAATTCTCAACTTTTTTCAATGAAATTTTTATAGATAGGACGTCAAATTGAGCTGAAAAAGGTACTGAAATTTTGACGGTCGTTATCTGTTTCCGTTTTCAAGTTATTGCGGAAATACTTGAGGGGGGTAATATTTACCCCCCCTACGCCGCGCGGGTTAACCTTGGCAGGCCCTACACTCGCATTAGAGACATACTGTAGATGACCCCGACTGCCGTACGGAGTCTCATCCAACGGACACCAGTTCAACCGTCAACCTCTCCACTTGCATCCATCTCTCAAGATGGACAGCTTCACCATTGAAGCTATACGGCGACACATCCATGTCAGGTTCACCGCAAAGAAGTATCTGACGGAGAATCCTAACACATGCTAATAGAGGGGAACCATTTTCCCACGCCGCAGCCAGGACATCATCGCCAATATCAATGCCGACATCGCCAATTGGCTGACCCCGATATTCTCTTTATAGGATACAAGCAGATAGAACGACTACATGACTGCGCCTTTTCGCCCCGGTTTCGCAAACCGCATAGTGCATAGTTATTATACTCAACAATACTGCCCATCAGTCACAATGCTCAGTCATCACTCAGCCTTCCATCATCGTCATCCGTAAAGATGAAGTCGTCTTCATCTTCGTCGCTTTCGTCGTCGATGTCGACCACGACGGGGTGGATGGCTTCGTGGATGTTGTCGTTGACCCAGTAGTCGATTTCGAAGGTCCTGGCTCGGCGGACGGCAGCAGCCCAGACTTCTCCAGACGCGCGCTCCTTGGCCTCGTCGAGGCGAGCCTGCAGGTCAGCGCGGGTGAAGCTCCTGCAGTGAGAACCGCACGTGGTTTTTCATTAACCCCCCATACCTGCTCGTGGCGTTTTAGCTCAGGATGGCCGGCGGCAGGCGAACCACTTGTGACCCCGCTTCTGGATGAGCTCATCCACCAACGCACTGGAGGCTCAGGTTTTGTTGGTTCCGGCTGCTAGCGAGTCACTCGGGTCGAATGGTGCAGGTGGGAAAACCTACGCCTTGCTGGGTCAGCCAGTTGGCGATGTCGGCTTTAATGTTGCCAGGAGGCTGGCAAGCGCCCCTCCTCTGTCAGCATGACTTGGTACGTGTGCATTATCCAGGACACAGTACAAGGGCTTCGTCAACGGACGGCAGGAGCTGCGTCGTCAGCCAGCGGATGAATAGTCCCCTGTTCATCTCGCCGTGGTAGTCTCCGCCGGTGTTCTTGGCGACAAAGCTCAGGTACGCGTCCTTGACGAATCAACTCTCGGTGCCCGCAGCGACGACGATGAACCTTTCCCCGTCTCCCAGAGGGACTTGGCGACTGTAGGTGGCGCTGGTGTCGGACTGGGCATTGTTCACTCACTCTCGGACGTGGTTCATCCTGGTAGTAAACCACGTCTCGTCCAAATACACCACCTTCCGACCGTCCTCGCGGTACCGTCTGAGGGCTCGGAGTGCACGAATGCGACGACAGACGATTTCCTGCAACTCCGTCCTTACGTACATCTTCCGCTGGGACGTCCTGTAGCGGAATCCCATCTGGTGGAGCACGCGTCAAATGGTGGAAACCGAGGTGCTGTCTGGCACGATTTGAGCTCTCTGCAGTCCTTCAGTGATGCTCTTCACCGTCAGATACTCCTTTGCGGCGAACCTGGCATGGATGTGTCGCCGTATAGCTATAATGGTGAAGCTGTCAATCTTTAGAGCCGATGCAGGTTGAGAGGTTGACGGTTGAACTGGTGTTCGTTGGAGAACACCAAGGCTATAGAACAACAGGTTGTCTTGTTCCTACGTCACCAGCTCAGGGGTAGTAAAGTGTTCAGTCCTTATGGACAAGGTCGGGGAAAAAATGTTCATTCTGATGTGGTACCCGGGGACAAAATGACAGTAAAAATAATACTATGTCATTCCTGTGAAACTAAGTGATAAATCCTTAGAAATACTGTTCGTCAATCACATTAGATGTATTCTTCATCACGAATATCATAAAATAAGTCAGTCGGTAATGTATGATCGCCTTCATTTTTTTTCTTTTTTCAATTAGCAGTGCGTTTCAGCTCTTGATTTCCAATGATTTAGTTTTCACCCATATTTCCGACGACAAGAAAAATGTAGGTATACCAGTTATCTAGTAGTAAGTAGGCTTTTGGGTCCCCCTCAACCGGACCGGACCCAGCCCTTGTGTATTTTTAATCATAGGATTAACTGACGGTCCAGAGGAATTTTAAGTGTTTTACCAGCGGACTTTTGGAAGAATTATACTATAAATAGTGAAAATCAGGGGCATTCAGTATAACTTTTCCAGCGGTATTGGTAATTGCGTCATTTATCAGGCGCCATGTGAATAGTTAATTTGTTTGTATAGCAATCACGTGAACTAAATTTAAATCCTACACCGAAACGACTAACTTATCACCACCAAAATGATTTATCAAATCACCGAAATGTAGCACTTATTGAGGATTATGAACGATAAAAATGTTTTTATAACATATTTTAAATGGCTCCACGGGTAAGTTAGGTTAGGTGTGTTTAGGTGAGATTAATTAGGTGTTGGTTTTTAGGTGTGGTATTTAGGTGTGTAGGTAAATGCCTTATGCAATGTGGAATTGGGCTATATATAATGACGCATCAAGCGGTGGTGTGATGCGACACCTATACTTGCACTACCAGTGTCGGTTATCCTTTAACAAGGTGGCGCCTGGCGACCACGGCGCCGATCCGAATGCTATATTTAAATTATATAGCTCAGCTGGGATACAAAAATTACCCCAGCTGGGCCGGGGCCATTTTTGTATGTGCCACGCCTGGTCGGGGCCACCCAAAGCAATTTTATAACCCCTGCACCAGCTCTACACTAGATTCTAGGTCTTATACCGCATATTTGTTGTATACTTCTAGTGCTACAAAATAAATAATTATATTCTTACGAAAAAATGAACAATAAAGGTGTACTGAATTCGAAGAACGAAATACCTAATACAAAACGAAATATCCATTTTGTATGAATTGCTGTAAAATAGTAAAACAGAGGTTTAATATTTCAAACATTATGGTTCATACGAAGAAACCACCCATATTGCCAGATGTTGGAATAGTTGAGTCGAGGTGGTTGCCATGGTAACACAAGCCTGCATGGCACATTCGCTTCCTCGAGCACGCTGATTAGCGGTATTGGCGCATTATCAATAAAGGCGAAATCTGACGCCTAAAACCGTCAGATAAGCTGAAAGTGACCCCTATTGGAAGGCGTTCCCTGGTTCCATAAAACAATTTCTTGAGCAAAAATTTGACTCAATTTTGCCAAAACGACCCCAGATATGAATAGGCAAGGCCTTAGGCATCACATTTGTGTATCATCTTCTGAACGATTTTTGTAATGTTTGAAATTGTGACCCGAATAACACCTGCTTTCCCATAAGCCAACATGTTAAAGCCGGCTCGCTGTATAAGTGGTGACGACACAGTTCAAGTGTTTCCAGGCAAATTGAGGGGGGCTGGATAAGACTTCGTACGGCAGCCGGGGTCATCTCCAGTATGTCTCCAATGCGAGCGTAGGGCCTGCCAACAAAATCGCTAACAATTTATTAGTACTCGTACGTCTTTGATGTCTCTTATACCCCGCCACGCAAATGATCCAACAGCGACACAAAAGGTATACCACCATGCTAATAACAGTAAAAACAAGCATTATAAAGGTTTTAAAACATGTTCTAAATGGTAATTTGTGCTGATAAAATATCCTTGTAATCAAAAGAAAGACCAAACATTTTTTATTATTATTTTTTATTTATTTTTTTTTTGGGGGGGGAGCGTTTGAGTAATTATCCCGCGAGTTTCTTTGTTTTATATTTGTATATCTCTCTTGTGCGATATGTTCGTCATACCCACTGAAGAATGTCACGGTCGAAAAAAAATATATTTTCGATTTTATTTAAATATTTTTTAAATTATTGATCATGTGGTTAAACATGTATTTACAAAATTTTCAAATTATGCTCAGAATATCGTTAAATATAATTACAACTTATGGTTAATAATGCAAAATAATTGTTAAACACATTATCAATTTAATAATTTCAGAATATGTCATCTTTGGCTCTTGACGATAACCAGGATCAATTTTTTGTCAGTGACCATTTAAATGGTCATTCAAGTTCACAAAAACCTTTTTGTCAATAACTCGTGACAGGGTGACCATAACGAATCGCAATTGGAATTAAAACGTTTGTTTCGTCAAAACGCATCTTTTCATATGCAACTTGACCGACTTATATCACCATCACCTTGACCTTGACCCTTACCCGGGGTCAAGTTTTGGAATTGACCAAATTGGTGTGCATTAAACCGCAATGATGAGAGAAACACGATGGTATCAACATATTTAGTCAATATGTTATAGATAAAAAGATATTCACGAACAAACTTTTGCTGAAAGACAGTTTGTTTACATTGATTACCTCTACAGCCAAAACAATTGACCTGAGGTCACTTTTTATGCTATGTCGGTGACAGACAATTGAAATGACTTTCGAGTGCTGTTTTGATTCCTCCCAGCTGCCACATTTTCCAAGAAAATGGCAAAGTTTTCTAAAAAAGTAATATTTTGGCAATTTGACATTGATGACGTCATTTGACTTTGAGGATGATGACCCAGGATCACTGATGTTTATCAAAATGTAGTCTTTTGTAGACCCTACCCACAAACCAAGTTTTAAGATTATATCTCTTATGGCAGCCAATATCTGAAGGGGGCCGAATAAGCTTCCCCAGACAGATTCGTATACTTTTCATCCCTCCAGGAATAGGGTTAACCCGCGACCCACTGGGGGGTGTTTGAACACCCCCCTCATGTTTTATCAAGATAACGAAAAAACGGTGTCGCGTAGCGCCGCCAAATTTGGCATAACTATTCACTGATTCTTTCCGGAACATTTGCGAAAATCTCAAGTTTGTGGTCAAGTCAGGTCAGCGTCACCAGGTCATCAAGTGGGACCCTACCTACAAAAACGTTTGCGTCGTGCCCATGACATACAGTTTCTAAGGGTCGATTATCAAACTTTAAGGATTTACATTAAGTCATGTGTATCTACAAAAATGTTATCTCGGATTTTTTTTTGTATCGGTGACCTATAATAGGTTCAGGTCCAGTTTTGCGATCTCCCCCATGTATAAGTCAATGAGATAAATATTGAAATGCTTTTTTTGTCGACGATATCAGTCCCATTTCCTTCTGGTTATGTTATCCAATATGATATTATTATGATCTAAGTGCAGTTTTGCCTCAGGGAACCTTACGGGCGTTCATCTGAGGTCATCCGAGGCTCACCCCCCCCCCCAACACCCTTTCGTCAAAACTCTCGGTATAATTGGAAGATAGAGAACTTGCAACTTACACCCAGTGTGTTGTCTCGTCAAACACATCTACTGCATAGCAAGCATGACTTACTGGGTACCACTTGACCTTTACCGCGGTTATTTTTTTAAAAGATGAAGTGACCAACATATAAAAATGATATATAATTGAAAGCGCCTTGGACGAGACAAAACACGACGGCACGTAAACAGTATGGCGTTATCTTTGATAGATAAGAAGTTATTAACGAAAAATTAATCTTTTGCCCCAAATCAGCTTTTTTTTTTCTTTACTTAAATGACTCTAAAGCCTAAGACAATTGACCGTGAGGTTCAATTTTGGAGAAACTATGGGTTGCGCGTACAAATTCAATTGGCTAAGCGGTTTGTCTTTTTAAAACGTTTGTTCTAGATAGCATAGTCTTCCGAGATATTTGTGGGTTCTGGAGCGTGTCCTAAAAACCTAGAAAATTTTGACCTTCGATGACCCTCTTGGCTTGATCCTGAGTTTGACGTGAGCGAAACAAGAAATAGAATTGTTCCGAAAATGATTTTTGATAGCGGTTCGAAAAGGTGTTTTAGTTTTTGGTCTACGCTGCCATGGGAGCCGAGTTAGAGGGGGCGGGGGTGTTCAAACACCCCCCAGTCGGGCGAAGGAAATGCAGAGGCCCAGTGGGGCGCGGGTCAAAACAGAGTCAGAATAATGTCAAAACATTAAGAAAGCCTGCCCAGCAAATGTCCTTTGTATTGCCAGGCATCTGAGCAATGATTGCCTTCCTGCAGGTAAATGCCGGCTAGATTGCTTGGCGTCTAGTCGCTGTTGCTTGGCGTCTAGTCGCTGTTTGGCGTTCGAAACCAAAACAGGTGGTCGCTGTAAGCTCTTCTCCAGCCGAGGGGTCTCCATCGTGAACAGCCCGCCCAACTTCAACATGCAGTTCAGGATGCTGGACGGTAAGCTTCAACGGGAAAAATTCACTTTTTCCAACGCAAATATAGTTATTTCAGACGGAGTGAGTGAGAACACAAAGCGTTAGACCGAACGTAGTCTTACAGATGGGTCAAAATCCTTCTTCATCTTGCACCATTGCTTGCTTGCTTGCTTGATTGATTGATTGCTTGCTTGCGTGGGTTTCAGGGATAAACCGCGCACTGTAGGGGGTTTGCTCCGAACACGAACTGCAGGGGCTGGGTTGATTTCCGCCCCCCGTGTGATATGCATATATGATGCAATGATGCAAATGATGCAAAGATGCAATTGCAATGAATAATGCTTCAATACGTCAGGTCACATCACGTCACGGTCTGTCGTCACGGTCAGACCGTCACTGGTCTATCGTCACTCACTATGACGTCACTAGCGTTCGTCTTTGTATGGACGTCACTTGGTCTGTCGTCAACTATCTATGGCCGTCACCCGTTCTCCGGCCAAGCGGGAGTCGGGCCGACGGCCTGTCTGATTGACCTGGAGCTTGCTCCCGTTCAAACGGACGCGAATGCCGACCCTCGCGAGCCTCGACGTCACCGCCGGGGACAACATCACCACCTGCCAGTGTCCCGGAGACTTTGTGCCACACAACGGCGCCTGCGTCGGTCAGTCCGATGTGTCGTCACAGGAATGTATGACGTCACACATACAGCTTCTCCATCCGTGGCGTCACTATAAAGATGTTGAGATGAATAAGTGTTATGGTGGCCAACGTTTCCTAAGATTGTATATCTGCTGATGTAACACCAATGTGAATGCTGATGTGACTGATGCTGTAACTGTTGATATGGTGTAACTGGTGATGTTACTGGAGGTGTGGCTGATGATGTGACTGATAATATGAGTTCTGGTGTGACTGCTGATGTGACTACTAATGTGACTGCTCATGTGACTAATGCTGTCGCTCTCCGCCAGATCCGATGTCTCTGACCACCACCCTGGCCACCACCACCGTCGCCCCCACAACCACCACCGAGACTACCGAGGCTCCAGAGACCACCACCGCCGCCGCTATCACCACCACAGTCTCCGCCGCCCAAGATGCCGTGACTGAAGGAAGTGTCACGCTGGACGATATGACGCAAGAGGTGGGTACTGGTGCGAGAGGTGGTACTGGTGATACATAGAGATGCAATTTTCGACCACGGACCGGGCCAGGCCGCTGGGCCAAATTCAGCCCGGCGTGCCGGAAGCTGTTCTAGCTCAGGCTTGCACGTCCCATGCCGGCTTAGCGGAGTTATCAATTTCTCATTTAAAATGACTTTAAATAACATAATATGGTCAAAGTTCAGAAATACGAAAGTGTTTTAGTATGTTAAAGAACATGATAAACACTTTCACAACAAAGGTAACACAATCATAACACTTAATTTACAGTTTAAAACATAATATGATAACTAGATACGACCAAGAGGTAAGGAGTGACGGACAGACCATAGTGAAACTTTTATAAAATTCAAACTACAGGTGCATGGTGATATATAATCAAACGTTAGGCTCAGAAACTACAGCAGTTGTGAGGCAGCAACAGATAGGTACAACTACCTGCAATCATATTCACCCATGACTAGTAATAGGGGGGAAAGCATACAATTTCTATTATCATTGCCCCCGCGTCACCCCAAACCATTTTCCTTTTGAGCTGGATTGAGTCCCTAAGTTACAAATGTGTTGCTACTCTGAATCTCATTGTCATCAATCCATGATGTGATTTGTAATAACAATTAGTTCCAGTTTTCAGATAACGCATCAAACTAGCAAATGACATTGTAATAGGGTTGAGTCAATGGTCATACTGGCCATCATTCCACCAAATTAAGTTTGAAACTGGAAAGACTGATCATACCTAGAACATAAACATTTTGCAAATTAGATATTAAGTTCTTATGCCTAAACTATCACAGAATGCAATATGTCTTGTTTTACTTCAACTTCCATCACTCTCCATAATTATTTGTTTACAAGCAAAGCCCTTACGCCGCGTGGCCTTACGAGCGACTTACAACAATGACTAGTATTATCCACCAACTAAATGTATTAGTCAATCAGCAAAATGTTTTAATCTATCACCTAAAATGACCCATTATTATTGACTGCATGTTAAAAACAACATGATTCTTGATCAAACTTTCATCCGCATCTAACCTAAACTTACCCTTGGACACAGCTCAAATATAAAATTTAAAGAAGTCCACCGGCCGAAATCCTCATATGTGTGAGCTTGTGCCGATATTTGTAATTTAAATTAATTATGGTCTGAAGAATAGTCGTTTCGGTTACGTCCTATAGTTCATTTGCGCCGTTGGGCTCAACCAAGGTATATGTCGCATAAGCCAAGTTAGGCCAATGTTGTTGTAGGCCAAGGCAGCCGCTTGCTAAGCGTCATAAACAAGTTACTGTGGTCATAAATTGAATACAAGTCAATACGAATACAAGTACACGTGAATGCTGGGCATAGGAAGATGAAGTGTGCGGTTGTTTCTCTGAGGCGGTGCGTTGCTTTGATACTCTATTTGAACAGATTGAATTGCTTTATTTTTGTATTCAATATATTGCGGCCACGCTCAATTTTTTTTTTATAAATTTATAACCTCCGAAGTTTTTATATATATTTTAAGTTTTATGCTGTATGGATGGCTTTCCGCGAGGTCAGGACCCGCGCTAAGCAAGCCTGGTGCGCTGGTCCTGACCTTTTCGGGCCCAACCCGATCGCGGCAAATTCATGTTAGGCCGGCAGAAGAATTTAGAGACGAAAAGTTTTACAGTGCCCGACATACCTTGGACACGGTCCGCCCCGCTTCGCTGACGTCACTGGCCTGAGCGCCGACCGCTGCCACCGGCCGCAGGCCTCCAGTCAGACAAAATAGCGATCCGCCGAAGCGACTCGAACCCAGCTCCACTATGAGATAGGTCGAGACCAGCCACTCTCCCACTGACTACGAGGCGGACAATGTGTTAAGTACTTCCATGCCTACTAAAATTCCAGAACGCATCACATGCACACACGTTTTCCCCATTATCTTGAAGTATATCTTATTACTAGTTACCATGCAAACATTAATCAAATAGGATATAAGGTATAAACTAGTAGGTACAGCCTGTTGCATAGCACACCCTAAATATCCCCTAATAAATCAACATATAGTATAAGGACTAGATATGGATCTGACGTCGCATTGATCCTTCATGCTTTTTATAGTGTGAACCATTGACATACAATCAAAGATGAAAGAAGTCTATAACCTGCCTTGAGTTTTCACTCGCCGTTATAGGTCTGTTGTGTGATTATTGATCTCCTAAGTTTACTTTTGGATATTTCTTTTGTGTTTAGTGCTGCCTGTTGACCCTCACTTATATTTGTTTGGAGATATATTTCATTGAGTCCATTCGCATCATATGATTTGTGTATGATTATGGTCTTTCCATCTGCGGTCTAACCTTAATGTTATGTTACTCAAATGCGAATGTTCACCCGTTGAAATCAATGTCCTGTTATAAATGATTTTAAAAGGTAGATGAAGCATTCATGCAAGTTTTTCTGCGTGCCGTGCACTGAGGTCTCGTCCAGGCGTGTCGGGCTAGCATGTGCCGGTCCCATCATCATCGTATTTCGGGGCGGTGGCGAGCGTCCTGTGTTGCGGCAATTTTTGCATTATTCTAGTGAGTACCCCACCTCCCAAGAGTGATACTGGTGGGTACCCTCTCATGCGGAAAAAACTGCGTACATGTTTTGAAAACACTAACGAAGTACAACAGGTAAAACAAGTGATTATATTTCGTGTGGAAAGTATTTGCTTATTTAACCAGGGCCTGCCCTAAGGAATTTGGACTAGGTGGTCATTTTCGCGAGGCGGCCTTTGATTATGGGCAGAGGGCACCGGCGGCGGCGGCTCCAGGGGGCTCTTTTAGCCCTGTGGGGCCACACGTTTGTAATCCTCCCTTTTGCTCCAGTCTCATTTCCTCGCAATAACCATACTGTCTACCAAAAATTGAAGAATAGTGCTATAGCCATTCCAAAACAAATTGTAAGCCTCTTGGCGACGCAATTGTTAAAGGGGGTGTGCCTACTCTTTTGGAATGTCAAATACATTTGTATTACGGTAAGTAGCCTCCTGCCTAGACACCTTAACCATGACTTCTGAGGGAGCGCATTGCACTTACCATGCTCGTTTCTGGAAAAATAGCATATGGAACGCGTATTTTGTGTCATGTCAAACTTAAGGCTGTGTAGCGAAAGGCATAACTTGTTATTTTCCAGATAGCCAGAGCAAGGCCACGAGGCCTAATATACACTGTACTGCAGTGTCAGCGCATTGAAGGTGTTAACCACGGGGCCAGTCAGCTTAGTGAGCAAGTCACGCACAGGGCGCAGGACCTTATCCGAAACTAGTCTGTACCAATAATACAGCTATATTCCCTCCTCCTGTGTGTGAGGGGGGGGGGTGTGAAAGGCATTCTCGAGGTCTATTCTTCCGTTGCAACGCTAGTGCAAGCAGATTAATGCTTATACTAATGGCAATTTAGTGGGCGGCTCCCCCTCTTTCAAGACCGGCCCCCTACAGGAACGGGCCCGTGTCAGTGTCACCAGACACGCTGACCGTGTTAAGAATATGCAAGGGCCGGTACCCTGTTGTGACCGGGCCCTGGTTCTGACCGGGCCCTTGTCTTAACTGGACACCATAGTATGGGGCCCAGTAAGGGCGATGGCCAGGGTTGGAACTTGATATCTCTTGGGGAGGACCCGAGCCCCCTAATTATTTCAAATTTGAACATTATGCCATGGGAATGGGATGGGAATGACAATTTTTGAATCATTGCTAGCCGTTATTTTTTTACTTGACAACCAGATCTTTAACCATGTAAATATGTTAATAAATGATAAAAGACGCATTAACAATAAATCTTGACAATTATATGAGGACAATAAATCATGGTTAGTACCAAAGCAGTGGGACAAGATTTTAAAATCCCAAATCATGTCCGATCCAAAGTCTGATCCAGAATGACAATGTTGATCGAAAAGTGTTCGATGAGTCAAAAGCAACAGCAATAGACAGGTGCGTGCCATTATTTCTCTTTATCAACATGCAAATAAATATGTTAGGATATTGGTTCCATATTTTGTGAAAATAATCATTTGAATAATATGGATGTGCCAGACTGGGCATGGAACTCAATATTATTAATTTGAATGGGTCTGATCTGGGTCTGGGCTTGTTGTTCATGTGTTTCGGCTGGGCTCGGCTTGGGGTTTAGGCTCCTATTGAACACTATGCTCCAAAATGTTCCTAGCTTAGCTGCCTTGGGTAATTTTTTCATGTGCGACTTTTGGTCGGGGCCACTCAAAGCAATTTTACCACCCGTTGCCGCGAAATTTCGCGAAAATATTGTTGTTTTTGACTATGGATAACATGATATTGACTGCTTCAATGGCTGCTTTTGCCATCAATTGTTATCTTTCCAAGAACAATGGTTACATTTATAAAAGTTATCTTTAGATTATTGTTTTTTCACATTAAATGCAGGGAACGCGCGGGGGTATGCATGTATTAAATACCCCCCAAGATGTCTGCTGGGGGTATTTATCCCTGATGTCCCCTCCCCTTGCTCCGCCAAGTCAGTGGGGCTACGTGCTTTACCACAATTCACAATTTTAGAAATCCAAGATCTTTATATACAAATATTATAAAACCACTTTTATTATCAGGAAACAAAATCCCGGTAACATTAAATTTACACAAAAATGGTGTCCGTGCAGAATGGATACAACATATTCTGGAGCGCGCCTTTGAAGCCAAGGGGGGGGCATGGCCCAATGACCCCTTAAATACGCCACTGTATGTGACTCAACAGTTAACTCTGACTCAACTCAATTCATAATTTTTGACGGACACAACTCAGACACAATTTACTTGAGCCAGAGTTAAGACAAATTTGACTCACGGCTCCTTACATAACTCACCTATGAGGTAACCATATGGGTTTAAAATGGGCTACGTGGGCTAACATGGGCATGGCTTGCACATGGGATTGTCACAGGAGTGGAACTTTATATCTCTTGTGGGTCGAGCCCCCTCCCCAAATTATTTCAAATTTTAACATTAGGCCTATGACGTTACATGGTAAGAATGGAATTGAAGACTATAAAATTAACATTATGGCCCCAAACCGATTTTCATATAGTTCTACACTTGATTGGCATGGGTCCCATGTGGGCTGAGGTGGGCACACATGAAGATGGGGATGACGTTGGCATACCCATCTGGGCCCAAGTGGGTTTGAGGAGGCAAGAATGCGGGATGCTGGTCCATATGGTAACCATTTGGAAACCTCTTCCAAAACCATGTGGGCACGGAGGTGGGCTAGCCCTCACTATAACCAAGTGGTTACCGTGTGTCTGTGTTATGTGGGTCTCGAGTCGAGCACAACCCTGTTACCACGCCTACCGTGTGCGTATTTTTTAAATTCCAGACCGCTACTCGCCACTTAGGGCGAAACATAGCCAGTAGAGCGACTTTTCCACTGGGCTTTGGCAAGGAACTTTTCCTCAGAATCTTCCAGACATTTACTCGCCAGAGATGGTGAGTATATGTGAGGAAAAATTACGGAGGCTAGAATACAGGGTTCAAAGCCGTGTATGGTGTGAAGTTTGGATGACATCGCTTCATCCAGATTCGAAGCTTACCAAGAAAGCTAAGTTAGTGGTTAGCTACTTCACCCAGCAGGATTGCTCCACAATGTGATAACTAGATGGCGTTACGACCCGCGGTATAGGTGGCGCTGATGTCTCCAGAATGATAGGTGACTGTACAGTGTACACGTACAGTGGTCCTGACCAGTAGAGTTCGACATGGCTGCACTTTTCCTTGGCCTAGCCGCCCCATAGCCATGGTATCACAGCCACAGCCAGCCACAGCCACTCTCAAATGTGGCTGGCCGTTGGCCAGCCGTGAGCATTTTTGTAAACTCATATTATGTGTTTATTTTTAGTCTTTTGTTATGACAACATACCAAGGGTTCTTTTAACCATAATTGTTTTGCTGAGATTGATGATAAATAATCCTCAAATGTCATTTTTTGGCATTTCATAGGCATATGTAGCCACAGCCGTAGCCACAGCCATAATCTAGAGATTTTCCAGTCCGCCCCACCCCATTAGCCGTGGGGCTCGGCCAGCCATGGGGATAGCCGCCCCATGTAGACCTCTACTGTCCAGGCCCTGGTCCTGGCTGGGCTTTTTTCAGCGGTGGAACTTTATAAAAACGCTCGGGGGGCCTTAACCCGCGAGTCACTGGGGGGGGCTTTTTTAAGCCCCCCCTGAGGAATATCTTAAAGATCTAACGAAACAATGCAGCTATCAACGCCAAACTTCTAGTACCTGACCGGGCATCTTTTTCACAAGCCTTTGCATTTTTTTTGTAAATTGTCGTAATATTTTTTTTTAGATAAAGCTAAGTTAGTGACGTCACTACACAAGATTTTGACACCAAAATCAGCTAAACTTTAGGACACTGTACGAATGTCATGTAATAAACAAAATGGGATCCGAAAAAGGAGAAGATAGCAATTGTCAAGGGCTACAATATGGTTATCCAAGATTTTTGAAAAAGGTGATTTATTGACGCAATTTCTCTTCCAAAAATTTACTTAAAAAAAACGAAAAAATCAAAACTTTTTTAATATTAAAAAAAACGGAAATATGTAAAATGAATTATACATATTCAACAACCCATTACCCAAATTGTAAATGATATCTGTTTTCGACTGAGTGTACATTAATTGTATGGGTAACTCGCGACGTCAATTTTGAAATCTCATTTTTGTCCTTTTTGACCAGATTACAGACAAAAAAACGGTCAATAAAATGTAATTACTTTTATCTTGTATTAATCAGATCTCAAATTTTTACCTTTTGTGACATACTTTGACCTTTACTTGACCTTTCATTCACGAACCTAAAATCAGGTGGTAAAATGAGTATCAATTTCCTGTCCTACACGTAAAATAGTATGTAAAACATGTGTTGCATGACTTTCGTATATTTTTTGGCATAGTGAACTTATGTGACCTGACCTTGACCTTGACCTTTTGCCAAAAATCCCCGATAAACTCATTATGGATGTGTGTCATACATTTGAGAGCAATCTGGGTGATCATGGTTGCAACCAATTGCTTGGAATGGAAAATATGGCCTATAAATTTTGTGTGTAAATTTTGACCTTCGACCTGACCTGTGACGTCACCACTAGGGCAAAACAAATTATTTTACGTCGATTAATTTTCCTGGGATATCGATTGCCGTTTGGTTCAGCGCGAATCGTCTGGATTGGTTCCGAAGATACAAGGGGGGGGGGCTAAAAAAGCCCCCCCCCACTGTGACTCGTGTTACAGAAATACCCCAGTGACTGCCGGGTTAATGTTAATTTGGTATGTTTTAACTCATCTATTACCATGCAACGCAGGGACTATCATGGGTTTGATGCACCCATGGGTGCCCACTCAATTCTTCCAAATGTTTGGGTAAGGTATGCATTTTTTGACTTTTCATTGTTACTGGGCGGGCACGGGAAAAACAATTTTGGAATAATGTCGCTAACGCTAAGAGTGATTTTTTATTTGACAACCAGATGTTTAACCATGTATTTAAAAAAAATATGATATAGGACACTTCAACGACAACTTAAACTATTTAGCGACTTTGGCAATTATATCACAACAATTAATCGTGGTAAGTAATAGGACAGTATTTTTTTAACCATGTGTGATCCTAGGTCTGATCCAATATGATAATGTTGACCGTAAAGTGTTCGATAAGTTCATATCTGCAACAACACACTACAATTATTTATCTTTAATATTATGGAAGTCAACATGCTAGGGTGATGGTTGCGAATTTTGTGAAAATAATTATCTGCCTTATCTGAATGAGCCCCAATGGGCATGGGTATCAATATTTTGAATTTGAATGGGTCTGGTCTGGGTCTGGGCTTGGTGATCATGGGTTTCGGCTGGGTTGGGCTTGGGGTTTAGGCACCCATAATCGTCTTTGATGCAACGCCATAGGCATAATGTTAAAATTTGAAATCATTAGGAGGGGCTCGGGTCCTCCCCAAGATATATCAAGTTCCACCCCTGGCCCTCGCCCTTACTTGGCCCCATACTATGGTGTTTAGTTATGACAAGGGCCCGGTCAGAACCAGGGCCCGGTCACAACAGGGTACCGGCCCTTGCAAATTCTTAACACGGTCACGTTCTGGTGACACTGGCACGGGCCCGTTCCTGGTAGGGGGCCGGTCTTGAACAGACCCGATCAAGAAAGGGGCCCGGTGCTGACACAGGCATTAGGCCCATGCCACACCTTTATCAGCACAGGGCTCCTGCTTCGATCGGGCCTGACCAGGACCGGGCCCCTTACCAGGAACGGGCGCCGTGTCACCAGAACGTGAGTGTATCAATCATTTGCAAGGACCGAGCCCAGTTGTGACGGCCGACGGGGCCCTCGTCCTGACCGGGCCCCATATCGCGCCTTTGCTAGCACCGGGCTCCTGCCTCGATTAGGCCTGACCAAACCGGGCCCCTACCAGGAACGGGCCCGTATCAAGAATCTGCAAGGACCGGACCCTATTAAAGGAAATATCTCACCTTATATATATTTTTGCAAACACAATACTCTCCGCAACGTCAAACGTGGCTCAGCCAAACAGATTTTCCAAAGTAGTCGCGTAAGATTACTTTATAGCCTCTGCCCAGGTGTAGAAGGCCCACATTCTTGACATTCTTTATTTATGGCCCACAATCCTTCGACAAAAAATCAAATATATTCGGCTGGAGAGCCTTTTCAGCCCAGAAAACTTGCAGTTAGGGGTTTTTTCCACACGGGCTACAAAACTGCTATCTCAGTTAGAAACCCATGTTGAAGGTGAAATATTTCCTTTAAGGCCAGACTCTCGTCCTGACCGAGCCCCATATCACACCGATCTGCCAGGACCGGGGCTCTGTCCAGGGGCGTATTTAGGGGGGTCACCGCACAATGCTCCCCCCTTGGGCGCCGAAGGCGCCCACTTGGACCGAAGGCCCATCATGCATCGAAGGCGCCGAAGGCGCCTTCGTTTCATGAAATGTGTCTCACATTCAGTAAAGGGCGCCGAAGGCGCCAATCGCTGAATGTGAGGCGCGCTCCGGCTGAATATGAAGCGCGTTTCACTGAATGTGAGGCGCGCTCCGGTACACCTGAAGAAGCCCTCCCACATTCCTTCAAAGTTCCCTCTCAAATGCTTCCAGAGACGCCCATCCACATATCTCCAAAGCCGACCTCCAATACACCTCTAACGCTTTACCACATGCTTTCAAAGGCGCCCTTTGATACACTTCTGAAGGCGTCCTCAAACACACTTCCAAAGGCACCCTCCCATACACATCCCAATGTGACATCCGATACCAACATGAAGGCGCCCTCCTACATACCTCCCAAAGCGCCCCCAGTCAATTGAGTTGTCTCTCGCAAAATTATACACTCTGGCGGTCAGATGCCTCCGATACGTCTCCGATGGCACCCTTCCACATACCTTCAAAGGCGGTCCTCGAATACACTTACCTGTGTTGTTCTCCGATACTTGGGGGGAGGCGACCTCCGGATTGAGACATATACCTCCAGTCTAAAGAATGGCGAATTCACACTCTGAAGGCGCCTTCTCCAATAGTCATACCTCGTATACATATCTCGGAGGCCCCGAGGATACCTCTCTACATACCTCCGAAAGACGTTGTTTGCCTGGATGTTAGGCGTACGGCGCCCCGGTCTCACAGAGGGTGTCTCTCGAGCTATTTGAGAGGGCGCCCTTGGAGATGTATCGTAGGGCGCCTTCGGATATATTTGGGAGGGCGCCTTCAGTTGTACATTGGACTCGGAGGGCGCCTTTGAATTATATGTTGTAGGGACATGTACCAAATTGGTAAATCATAGGCGCCCTCGGAAATTTATCGGAACATATTGTACCCCCGCTCAGCATTTTTGTTCGCTGGTGGCACCCTCATCAGTGGTTTTGGCGCCCTTTGAGGGCTGGCCCCCCCCCCCTTGGGGTTTTTCGGAATACGCCACTGGCTCTATCTTGATCGGGCCCCTACCAGGAACGGGCCCCTTTTTGGGAAGTCATATATCTGATTCTATCCGGACGATTTAGATGCAACTGCTTTCAAAAGACAGGACGTTCAATTATCTCGAGACGGTTCCATATCCTTTCATCACGTAACCCAACCAAATTTCTACGGTGTTCAGGGCAAAGATTTCATTGCACGCGACAACGGCCGAATCTGCGGCTCGGAAGTCGGAACGCATCCCGTTTATTTGCGCGGAGGCGCCCCTAAGCGAAAAAGGGCAAGGTCGAAGCGGGTGTTTACGACGATTATCCGGCAAAGTCAGTGTAAAAAGTCGCTATGTTGTCCCACTTCTCGCCAGAAGGTGGAGTAGCGGACTGGAATACAAATGGCGCCATACGTGTGTGCATCACAGGCTTCCCAGTTGTAACCTACCTGTTACCAACAATTAAAACTCAGCTTATGGTATTGTCCACCAGGTGGAATGGCCGTGCGACGAAGACAACATTGACACTTATCCTGACGCCTGTAAATTCATGGAGGATGTCCTGGATGGAGCACCGGAGATGTGGAAGAAGACGGTGGAGGGAGAGTGTGACCTTGCCCGGAGTCGCTGCAAGTTCCCAGCCGTGCTTTCAACCAACGAGGACTCTGTCGACACAGGTGAGCATGGTTAACTGAAGGAGGCTCACGAATCCGTATGTACATCAGAGTAGATTATGATGCTTAAAAAGCAGGGACGTGTGCCGTTTCAAGGTGGATCCAGCGCGACAAAACAGTCGGTTCAGTGCGACAACAGTGGACATAACAGTCGGAGTCAGTTCAATCAAGTTTTGCTAAATTATAAATTAAAAACATATCGGATGTCCGGTCGATTTAAAGGGACTGTCCCACCTTAACATAATATTTTAGTTGAGATAGCCATTTTGCGTGCTTGGCATTGCAATTATGTATTGGTTATAAAGTTAAAACAACCACTGAGTCGAATCACAGAGAAATTCGAAGTTTGGGTTTTGACATGCTGTAAATCGCCAGCCTCCAATGTATTTAAACTGCCGATGTCGTGTCTCTCTACAAAATGTTGATTACAGTCGACTTGTTTTACCTTTGGCGCATACATTATGCCATAACACTAGTTCTAACTTATGGCAGCATGAAGTTAAAAAAAAAAATCATATGACGTCATCAGCTAATATTAAAACTTTTTTTTTTTTATAATGAGCACTGTTTGTGAGAAACAAATGTCTTAATCGTGTTCGGCAGCATTCACTTAATATTTTTCACCTCAAACGACGTACATTTGACACATTTGTTTAAGGTGGGAGTGTCCCTTTAAGCTTTGCGGTCACCAAAGGTAAAAAAGGTCACCAAAATTAGCCTAAAGTCAAATTGCTGCGATACATTAAGTATATTTTATACAACTTGTCTCGCGAACCAACAAGCCGGCGTTGCGATACAAAACAACCATTCGGAAGATAAGTGTTTTTGCTGTCTGTAAAATTCAATTATATTTAAATGGTCTCAAATGTTGTGTCTTCGGCCCACTCGGAGCATTGTGCAGCCATTAAAAGAAGAAGGGATAAATTTGGTAAAAATGGAACGCAGGCTGGGCAGCCGTCCATGAACATAGCAGAGCTCTTCTCTTTATAGTGATGTCGCGAGGAAAGCCCAAGCCATGAAGGCAGCCATCAACTGTGACATAACACATTAGCAATACGTTGACCCGCGCGGGGCCGGTGCTCAACGCCACCTTCCTCGGGCCGGGGGGGGGGGGTGTTTCGACACCCCCCTTTCTAAACTCAGCTCCAATGGTACCGTAGCATAAACAAAAAATACCGTTCGAGAACTCGTCAAAAGGGATTTTGAAACTATTGCTAGCTTATTTTTTTATCAGGTCAATATTAGAGTCACCAGAGGGCATCAAAGGTCAAATTTTGCAGATTTAGGACATAGCTCCAGATATCCCAAAATATCTCGGAAACTATGATAGCTAGAAGTAAACAAGTTCAGAAGCATTAAATAGCTATTTAAATTTGCAATCACTCTAAGGTCCTCAAATTTGAGCTCAGATCAATAGTTTAGGCTCCAGAGGTCATCAAATGTCAAAAGTTTTTGGTAAAATATGTTTTCCTGAATAAAATTTTATCTAAAAATGACACATAAATAATGTTAACACTATCGTGTTCCTCTTGTCAAGACGCTTTGAATCATGTAAATGATTACCTCGTAAGGTCAATTTTAAAATTTGACCTCAGGTCAAGGTCATTTGGTGACCAAGATAGGTCATGTTGCATTTGGGGCGACGCGGACAGACGATACAAATACAGTGGTGTCATCCGCTCGTCTCTACCTTCATTATATCAGAAGTTATTAGCAAATAATTGCTGATGACCTCAGATGACCTCAGATGACCTTGTATAGATTTCTCAGAAACAATCGCACCTAGGTCATTCAGAATGAGCTAAAATAACATGATTCTGAAATAATGAGCCTGATCCAATGAATACTTTCATAACAAGAAGCATCTGTTTATTTTCCCATTCACTTATAATAGGGAGGTCAGGAAACAAAAAAAACTGACCTTTGGTCACCGATATCAAAAATCCAAGATCCACAAACTTTAGATAGTTATGCTCTCATGAAACCCTGTAAGTACGAAACCAATCCGCAGAAAACTGTGGTTTTGGTGGAGCGCAAACTTTTTTTCGGCAGGTGGGGTCACTTGCCTGCCTGGTGACACTGACCGTGACATGACTATTGTCAAAACTGTTTTGAAAGCTGTACAACAGATGGATCAACAGGTACTGAAAATTTGGCGGCGCTACGCACCCCGGTTTTCCCGATATCCAGGAAAAACCTGAGGGGGGGGTTATGACAACGCCGCGCCACGGCGCGGGTTAAGGATATGGGGATGGGGTATTGTCTTCGTTTCTATTGGCCAATACAATCAGCCAATAGCTAAATATGTCTTACGTTGAGTTTATTGATACTTTAAAGGGAGTGTGCCTACTCTTTTGAATGGTCAAATATATTTTTATTACGGTAAGAGGCAATTGCTTTGATTATTGGTTACGATACAATTCACGTCTGGAGCCCCTTTAGTTGAATTTGTACTTATATTTTGCTTTTCATTTGTTTTGTTTTTAAACTCATAAACGATCGTCACTATAAATAGAGTAGCGAAGATGTTATCTATATGGCGCCGCTAAGACGATAAACAAACCTTTATGAGCAATGTATGAAGTTTGATTATAGTTACATATATCTGTTTCGGCGGCTGTTTATCAGTATCACGGAGTTGTTTTCTATTGGCCAGAGCTAACACATATGCTAGCGGTTGTAATTTAAGGCATGTTCAAGTAGGCGAAAGCTCTCTGGCGACTATCGATAATTAAGAAATTCCAGTATGTGATTGGCGACCTTGGAATATCTTCAGCAACTAAAGTGATTATGGGGAAAATTAAAGTAACCTGGTAAAATTTCGAAAATATGTTCTACATACTAGTCGTTCACGAACTCACTGACCAATGTGAGTAGGCACACTCCCTTTAACCTATTCCTGCGGCGGCCAGTTACGTTAACGCTGCAGAGGGCGGGGGGGGGCAGATTCGCCCCACAGAGATCTCGAACTGCTCGGCGATTTTTCGATGGGATCAAACCCTCCCGATTCGTCGTGCGAATCTTGTCTTTTTGGATTCAGAAATTACTTTTTTGCTCTAAAATGGGGGGCCAGGGGGCAAAAAATACGATTTTTTGGTGCTTTTTGAAAGGTTATTGTGGCCATGTGATTGAACCGATTTGCATGCAAAAAACGTTTTTGATCTTCCAATGTCATGTTCTTCAACGTGTGGTAGGGAAAATTACAAAAACGAAAAATCATAGGCGCACTCAGGGATACAAAATTGGGAGAGTTTTTGATGAAAAATATGTGCTTTTCCTTAGTGTTTGGGACGTGGAAACGTCACATGTGGGCTTTGTTTGTGTTATTTGTTAATGTAACAAAATTGTGTATAGGCGGGATTCAGGTAAACAACGTGGGGGGCAACTGCTTGTGCGGAACGCCTTTTCTATATGCTTATTTTGAAGTTTGGGCTTAATTGACGAGAATATCGCCTCCATATTTATGTGGCGCCTCTGCCCGAAATATAGTATAGATGCATTATGTATGATGTAGCAAAGCATCGATTAGTTTCTGCGAATTGTATTCCGCAACTACGAAGGAAGTAATGCGCGCCACCCGCATTCGAAACGACCTCCCAAACATGACCTTGGAGTCGCTCTACTGGGCCCGATTTTTTTCAAAATTTCACAGAACAACGCGTCATTCATATTTTTGGAAAGTCCGAAGTTTTCAAAAGGATAGTACGTAACGGTTCAGAAGCGGCGGTCGAAAAACTACCGGGGGGCAGAATCTGCCCCCGCAGGGAATAGGGTAAACACAAACAAAAGGTAAACACACTCTATCGTTTGACCAGCTATCATCACCATTTCAGCATGTGATTCGAACTACACGTCGCCCTGCTGACATTATCTCCTCTCTGTTTCAACAGGCGCCCATCGGATCGAGGCCTGGCGGAGCGTCGGACAGTTCCAATTTCACCTGCCGGATTTCCCTACCCCGCCTGCCGACATTACGGAGACGTACAGCCCCGGCACGACCCAGCCGAACGAACCCTGGAAATACGACTGTACTACCACCGACGGCACTAACACGCTGCTCACAGGTGAGCCACGCTTCTCAGCGGTGAGTCACGCTGCTCACAGGTGAGTCATACTGGTCACAGGTGAGCCACGCTGCTCACAGGTGAGCCACGCTGCTCACAGGTGAGTCACGCTGCTTACAGGTGAGTCACGCTGCTCATAGCTGAGTAACACTAGTCACAGTTTAGTCACGCTGGTCACAGGTGAGTTACTGGGCTCCACTACAGGGGCGACGGGGGGACGGCGTGTCTCTCCAATATTTTAGGAAGTTTGTTTACATTACACCTCTGGACGTTGCATGACAATAATCAACTTCAAAATGCCTTTGCCCCCCTCACTTTCGGGAGGCGGCGGAGCGCTTGTGAGTTATACTGCTCACATGTGAGTTACACTGCTGACAGTTGAGTTGCATTACCCTGCTCACAGCAGGGCCTCGGATAACATGTTAAGAGGACAATGGTCCCAAGTGGAGGGAATTGCCTCCACAGTGGAACACGTTTTCCCCCCAGTGAAACTTAGATAATTTGACATGAGCGGGCACTACAATAATATATGATGCGTCACTAGTATTTATAAAAACTCCTTCAGTCATTCCATGTCCTTTTGACTGTACTGCATAGCTTCCAATAGCATTTTAATGGGGGGGGAATTCCCTCAGTGACTGCTGACTCCCTCCACACAGTCCAAATTTTGTCCTCTAGTCGGAGCGAAATTTGTAGGTAGCACGCGATTGTACGGTCTCTTAAGTAGATACAAGTGTCACTTATGCATGCTTTTAACTGAAAATCAATAATACGCCGCTTACAGCTACCTAGCGTATCTGTATATTTTTAGGACGCATACCCGCCTGGCTGCCCCTCGTCGCGTCAGTTCGAAATTGGCGTGGAATACAGAGTGTCAATTTATATACATTTTTGGGTTGCCGTCAGCGCCTTTACACCTATGTTAACCCTATTACTGTCGGGGGGGGGGGCCGAATCGGCCCCCCCTTAACGAGGTTTTTCGCGTATGGGTCATTCATAACTCACTCAGAATCTTCAAACTTACTGGCGTTTCCCAACATTTCATTGCGCATCGAATGGTGTACTTTTTTTCCAAATTGAATTATTAGGAGGGGGCCAGGACAGTTTTAGAGGGGCGTCGTTCTGCCGTTTGTCACAAAATCTTTGCGTGGTTCAGCACTCAATGGAGTTGTGTGTTAAAGAGAAGTGTTACGCAAAACAGATATCGGTAGGATGATTGTTTTTTCAGATTCTATCTCAAATTTCAATTTTTTTTTAAACTTTTTTTTCTAACAAATCATGCAAGTTTTATTTTCAGGACCGTTTAAAAAAACGGATTGTATGTGAGAGAAACAGTGCTAAATAATATGTGTTGAAATTTTCAGGTGATATCTAAATATTTTGATGACTGATGTCAGGTCAAATGCTACTCAACTATAAGTTACTGGTGAAAAATGAAAACGAGGGGTTTAACTCATTGCAATCAATCAATTTATTTCATTATCATGTCCATTTTTAGCCCATCTTGAAGAAAAGGAATAATTTTTAGTCAGTGACCTTTTGGAAGTCATTCAAAGGTCACCAAACACTTGTTTCGAAATAACTCGTGATAAGAATATCATAGAGACTTCTACAAAATGGTCTCAAATGTTTTGGTCTCGTCAATACGCGTCTTATTGGTATTCAATTGACCGATTTTACGTCACCTGACTTGACCTTGACCCGGGGTCAATTATTTCGATTTGACAAACTTGATATGATTCGAACCGCAATACGAGAGAAACACGATAGTATCAAAAAGTGATGTATTATACTTTAATAAAATTATTACGAACAAACATTTGCTGAACAGGCTTTTTTAAACATTGTTGACTCTACAGTCAAACCATTAACCTGAGGTCATTTATGATGCTATTACGAGTGAAACAGGAACATTAAACCGCTTAAGCAGACTTTGCGGATTCCTCCTAGCTGCCATAGTTCCTTAGATAATGAAAGAGGTTCTGAAATATCAATGTTTGACAAAAAAATAATTTTTGAACTGACGTCATTTGACCTTGAAGATATGACCCAAGGTCACCAAGAATTTCACAAAATAGGTTCATTTCTCGACCTTAGTCACAACACCAAGTTTTATGTTCTAGCTCTTATGGCCAGCGGAAGATCTGAAGGGGGGCGATCCCCCCGAAGATCGTAACTTTTCATCCTCCAGAAATAGGGTAGAAGGTTTGTTCTGTCGTACGGGTCACTTCATAACTCAACTCAGATATCTTCCCAAATTGCTGCTTTTCCCTAACATTCCATTGCACAATCGACATGGTGCATCTTTTTTCACATTTGATTTTATTAGGAGGGGGTCCATGACATTTAGCGGGCGTGTTTGCCGTTTTGACACAAAATCTTTTGATGGTTAAGCACTCATGGAGAGTTGTGTGTTTGAAAGACTTGTGTTAGGAAAAACAGACATCGGTATGAGAATTGATTATGTTTTTCCGAACGTGCCTCTCGTCGGAATTTCAAATTTTTTAAATTTTTTGAATTCCAAGATTTTTGTAACAAGCTATTTTTTTCAACAAAATGATGCATTTTTTTTTTTCAAGCGTTTCAACAAACCGGAAGGTTATGTGAAGATAGACATCCAAACTAATTATGTTTGAAAGTTTCAGGGGTGGGATTCTAAATATTTGATTTGACCTGGATGTCAGTCAAATGCAACCTTCCAAATACAGTATATGGTGAAAAAATGAAAAAACGAGGGTTAATACATTGCATCAATCCACTTATTTTTCAGTATCTTGTATCTTAGGCTTCTTGCTGAAAAAGGATTAAAGTTTTTTAGTCCAGTGAACCTTTGAAAAGGCTTCAAGTGTCACAACAACTTTTTATCAATAACTCGTCGACAAGAACATCATATAGACTCACCAATGGTCTCAAATGTTTGTCTCGTCAATACGCGTCTTTCGATATGCAAATTTTGGACCGACTAACAGTCCACCTTGACCTTGGACCTTGAAACCGGGGTCAAATTTCGATTTGACAAGTTGATATGTATCGAACGCAGTGCTGTGAAATACACGATGTTTACAAATATAAGTTCGTAATATTTTTAAGGTAAAAGTTAAAACGAAACATTTGCAAGAAAAAACAGGTTTTTAACATTTGTTTGACCTCTACAGTCAAAACCGTCACTGAGGTCATTTCGTGATGCCTTACGGTTGAAAGACATTGAAACAGCTTTCACAGTTGATTTTTTCTTTTCGGATTCCTTCTAGACTGCCATAGTTTCCGAAGATTAATGGCAAGGTTTCCTAAATATCATGTTTTGACAGAAAACTTTTTTTATGACGTCATTTTTACCTTGAAGGTTAATAACCCAATGGTCACCAAAATTTGACAAAACAGAGTTCATTGTCGACCTTAGTCACACACCAAGTTTCATGTTTCTAGCTCTTATTGCAGCGGAGATCTGAAGGGGGCCGAATAAGCTCCCCCCCGACAGATTCGTATACTTTTCATCCCTCCAGGAATAGGGTTAAGTTTCGTCCCCAAAGATTCATTCGGCTTCCTGAATGTTTTCTGGTTAAATGCGAATGCATGAGGGCCAAAAGGGCAAACGCCAAAACCCCCAAACCACCTGAAAATTGACAAAAAGTGACGTAATTTGTAATTAAAACCCCATGAAACCTTGACGAAATAAAGTCCACTAACTCATCTAATTTTCCGTTAAAAAAAATCCGACGAGTATGTTTTATTGTTTGATACTTTTAAGAATTTAGCCGCCAAAACACTTTTTTCAGTTTTCGTTTTTTCCTTGTTTCTGGCATTAGCTCAGGAACCCGACACATTTACCATGGTTTCAGCCACGGTTATCCGTGGAAAACGAAGCTTCTGAAAAGTAGTTGGTTCTAGGAACATACACAAGAAAAANGCGAATTATGTAACATTAAGCCACGTGCAAAGGTTCACACGTCTCACATCGTCCTGCCCTGGTTGATCATTCATTTCCAGTTTCAGATGCAATATATGCTGCTTTCAAGATGGTACCGTACCGACCTTATCTACTGCCGTGTCCTATTTACATATATGCAGTGCAATTTGTGCATTTAAAATTAAATGACATGCATGTGGCTACATACCTATATCCTCTCTGAACTCAGTACGGTTTTGGTCAAACCTCAACTTCTGTGCTACGTTTATTAAATATGATATATTTTCAAATGTGCTTATATTTATATATTTGCTGATATCATTAGATATTTAAAGTACACGGGGCGCCATATGACATGCCAGATAAGACACGCGGAAAGCCAACACATATTCTTTTGCTGCTTTCTATGGGGCTCATGACGATCATATTCAACGAGGTCATTTTGGCATACGAGTAATAACCTAAATGCTTCGCACGCGTGCCTTCATATCATAATTCCAGCTAATAATACTAATGAGGTAATTGGGTCGACAATGCCATCCAACGACAGCGCACATGACCATAAGGGAACAGTGGCGAGTCTAGAAGGGGGATTCATAGCCCCTCCTTGAGCCTCGAAGGGACCCAATAGCCCGAGGAGATGGGCGATCAAAGTGACTCGAAACGAGTTATTTCCGTTTTCCAACAAATCGCAAGCAAATTGACTCTGCACTGTCACCTCCAAATGGCCAAGTCTGACTTCGAAGGCCCTTTTTATCTCCAGGGGTCAAATATATTTTGAAGAGGGACGATTCTAGTTTGAAGAGACCCGTTTTGGCATGTAAAAGGTATATTTTGCACTTAAGGGGTCCATTCTGGCCTACATTTGTCTTCGAGGTCAAAAAGGACACACCAAGGCTTGAGCAGGCCCACAAAGGCCCGCTCAAGCCTTGGTAGGGCCCGCAAGAGCCCTACCAAGGCCTGGGGACCCACTTTACTAAGTGGGCCCTCCTTGACCGAATCCTGGATCCACCATGTGTAAATAAAATTACAATGACATTCCATTTTACGTACAATCCAGATTCCAGCAGCATTCAGCATTTAAGTACGTGCTTGTCAGGCCGTCAGACTGCGCCATCTATGAATACCGCTAAGACTGGTGCTGCCCTCCGCCGGTGGGGTAGCGCTGCGGCTAAACTGCGTTGTACAGATGGCGTTGTTGTGGATGTTCGACATGGGCGGTGCGACAGCAGGTGCATACCTACATCGGGTGGTAATTAGGCACAGTGGCAAGACAGCTGCTTACCTTGTGCCAGAGACCGTGGCTCAAAACCTTCGGCAGGACCTCTGACAGAGTGGACCCGGCCCATATGATCAAATAGCTACAAATAGCGACTGGGTTTTCAAGTGGATGCGGTAATACGTCTCAAACAAAAAGTATGTATATTTGGAGACAACGGAATATGCAATAACGTTTTGACCTCAATTAGTACAGGTCTGTGCAAGAAGACTTAATTCAAGCGGTTGCATTTTCACCTGAAGTACACCGTGCTAACTAGGATTTGGACGTGAGCGGCTGCAATGGGACGAAATGTTTTCTTAAAGGGACTGTCCCACCTTTTCAAAAGTTCTCAAATGTATGCCGCATGTGGTGTTAAATATTAAGTAATTGCTGCCGAACACGATTATGACATTTGTTACTCACAAGCAGTGCTCAATTTAATAAAAAGTTAAGTTTTAATATTAGGGCTAATGACGTCATATGAAAGAATTTCGGGAATAGAGAAAAAACCTTCACGCTGCCATATGTACGGCTAATGTATGGCCAAATGTAAAACAAGTCGACTTTCACAACATTGGTTTTAAAGAGAGATGACGACATCGATTAAGAACGCCTATATGCTAATAGCACTATAGGTTCTTTGTTGGGAGATGTCAAAACCAAACCTCAATTTCTTTGTGATTCACCTGGTTGGGTTGTTTTAACTTATACTCCATACATATTTGCAATGCAAGCACGGAGAATGGCTATCTCACTCAAATTATAATGTTAAGGTGGGACCAGTCCCTTTAAAGGGACTGCCGCACCTTTTCAAAGTTCTCAATGTACGCCGCATGTGGTGCTAAATATTAAGTAATTGCTACCGAACACCGATTAATGACATTTGTTTCTCAATAACAGTGCTCAATTTCATAAAAAAACGTTTTAATATTTGGGGCTGATGACGTCATATGAAGGATTTTTTTGGGAAATAGAGAAACCTTCAACGCTGCTAATAATGTTATGACAGTGTATGGCTTATGTACAGCCCAAATGTAAGGCAAGTCGACTTTCATAAACATTGGTAAGAGAGATGACGAACTCGATTAAGAACCCTAATGCTAATACACTATAGGGTTCTTTGTTGGAGATGTCAAAACCAAACTCGGAATTTCTTTGTGGTTCGACTCGGTGGTTGTTTTAACTTATTACGCATACATAATTAAATGGCCAAGCACGAAAATGGCTATCTCAACACAAATATAATGTTAAGGTGGGACAGTCCCTTTAAGCCCAAATCCAAAAACATCATCGAGTTCTTCTCGTTCGTACAGCTGGAGCGAAAAACGACTCAATGCTATCGATGCTATCTTATATCTATGCAATGCTATAATCCCTATTCAATGCTATCAACCCACACCCTGAAAGGCCACTGAAACGAATTCGCCCTGGTGGGGATCAAAATAACCCCCAACTAACTCGAAAATGAAAGAGCTAGAATTTAACGGAAAAAGCATTCGACAGCTCTCAGCAAAGAAAATTGACATTATTTCGGTCATTTTTGCCTAGTCAACATTTAAGTCACCAGAGGTCAACGAAGGACAAATTTTAACCCGGCTAGTTGAACAATGGTGGGTTAACCCGCCATTGACTGAGGGCAAGGGGAGTGTGAAAAACGCCCCCCGACGAACTTTCGCAATAGTTCAAAAACCAAAAGCGGTATCAACGTGAAACTTTGGATGCTTTCTTTTGCAATAATGTTATGTCTTTTACGCAGTGTGAAGAGATTGATTATATTTTCTGGGGATAGAGCGATTTTTTGGCGACACTACAAACAAGTTTGACGAAAAAACAGCTCAACTTAAAAAGATCGTAAAAAGGCCACGTTTAAAAAAATGCAATGCAACGTAGAAAATGAGAAGAGCTAGAAAATGTATGTTACCAGTTAGTGGAAATTTTGTTTTTTGGCCCCGCAAAAAACAGCTGATTTGGATTTGCAAAAATGCCAACTACTTTTTACCATCGATATAAAAAAACGGAATATATATTATCAAACTGAATAGGGACAATTTATAAAACAAAATTAGAAAGAAATCAATATTTTTCACTGACTTATGGTTCCTAAAGTATGTCCTAACTCATGACATATTTGATAAATTAGTTTTTCAGTTTATAATCCTCGCAAAAGAGGGTGGATGCCATTAGACATATTTTTTATCTCTCTCTCGAAAATACCCCGCGTTTTTATCAACCGATTGCGATGGAACTTTTTGTAGCATACCTACCTTTAAACAATTTGACACATACCCTGAAAATTGACAACGTCTCTCCTGACCCAGTGGAGGATCCAGAGGAGGGGGGGGGGGCATTGGGTCAATGGCAACTACTTGCCCAGCATAAATAATACAAACGAGCGATAATTTATAAGAGCTTCTAGCGGTATAAGATGCAGGATGGATATTCAGTTTCAGTATATTTGCGTGTAATAGGATATGATTTATGGACAAATTCGACGTCATAGTACATGATTGTTACCAGTAAATGACAAGGAGATTGCATATCCGGATTGTCCTAATCTGATGATGGTTTAAGTGCACGACTATGTATGGGTTTTGTAACTAGTTGAAGAAAGAACGATCATGACAAGATAAATTAGATAATATTTAGCTGGATGTGAGACGTGAGTGACCAATGCCCGCACACATATGAAGTGAAGGCATGGTGATGGCAATTACACACAGCGGCGAATCCAGGCAAATGCTTCGGAAGGCACGTGCCTACTAGAAGGCCCAGTGGCGTATTTAGAAAATCCGCCAAGGGGGGGACCAAGCCTAATCAAGGGCGCCAAAATCACTCTATGAGGGCGCCGTCAGCGGAAAAAAATGCTGAGCGGGGGGGGGGTGGGGGTGGGCTCCGATAAATTTCCGAGGCACCTATGAAATACCAATTTGGTACTTGTCCCTCCAAATATCCTTTAACCCGCGCCGGCGGTGCTCGCGCACCTTCCTCGGGCCGGGGGGTGTGTTTTCGACACCCCCTTCTAACTCGGCTCCTATGGACCTAGGCAATAAACCAAAAACACCATTCGAGAGCTCGTCAAAAAAGGATTCGGAAACTATTTCATAAAAATTTTGCTCCGGTTCAATATTAAGTCACCCAGAGGTATCAAAGGTCAAATTTTTCCTCAAATTTTCCAGATTTTAAGGACATAGCTCAAGATATCCAAATATATCGGAAACTAATGAATAGCTAGGAGTAACAAGTCAAAAAAGCATTAGATAGATATTTGAATTTGAATCGCACCTATGTCCTCAAATTTTTAGCTCAGATAATAGTTTAGGCTCAGAGGTCATCAAATGTCAAAAATGCAGTTTTTTGGTAAAATATGTTTTCCTGAAATAGCATTTTTATCTAAAAATGACACATAATGATTTAAAATACTATCGTGTTTCTCTTGTCAAGACGCTTTGGAAATCATATAACATGATGACCTCGTAAGGTCCAACTTCAAAATTTTGACCTCAGGGTCAAGGTCATTTGGTGACGCCAGATAGGTCATGTTGCATATGGGCGACGCGGAAGACGATTACAAATACAGTGGTGGTCATCGCCGTCTATATCTTCATTATATCAGAAGTTATTAGCAAATCATTGCTGATGACCTCAGATGACCTCAGATGACGCTTGTAGAGAATCTTTTAGAAAACCAATCGCACTAGGTCATTCAGAATGAGCTAAAAAAAACATGATTCTGAAATAATCAGCCTGATCCAATGCATACTTTCCAGAATAAAAAGCATCTGTTTATTTTCCCATTCACTTAATAATGGGGAGGTCAGGAAATTGACCTGACCTAGTGTCACCGATATCAAAATCCGAGATATACAAACTTTAGATAGTCATCTCTTGTGAACACCCTGTAAGTACGAAACCAATCCGCTAAAAACTGTGGCTTTGGTGGAACGGGGGGCGCAAACTTTTTCGAAGGTGGGGTCACTTGACCTAAGCCTGGGTGACCGTTGACCTGACAATGACCTATTTGTCCAAAAACTTTTTTTTGAAAGCTATAAAAAAGATGATCGAACAGGTACTGAAAATTTGGCGGCGCTACGCGCCGCCGTTTTTCTGATATCCAAGAAAAACCTGAGAGGGGGGGTGTCTAAACACCCCCGGCCCGGCGCGGGTTAAAGGCGCCCTCCGAGTCCAATGTGCCTCTGCAGGCGCCCTTCCAAATATCTCCGAATGTGCCCTACGATACATTTCCGAGGGCATCCTCTCAAATAGCTCGAGAGACACCCTCTGTGATACTGGAGGCGTCCCCGCCTCACACTCAGCGAACAACGCCTTTGGAGGTATTTAGGGGAGGGCGCTCTTTGGCCTGGAATATGTATCTGAGGGTGATTTTGGACTTGTGAGAAGGTCGCCTTAAAGAAGTTGAATCGCATCTTAAGGGCCTTGGAGTATGGTATGTGGGAGGGCGTCTTCAGAGATATATCGGAGGGCGCCTTCATACGCCTTTCTCCGTATAATTGTATCGGAGAACCCACCGTACTGTATTCGAGGACGCCTTGAAGGTATGTGGGAGGGCGCCATCGGAGCGTATCGGGAGGTGTCCTTGGAAACTGCAGAGTGTAATCATTTTGGGTGAGCGGTTTTTAAAGTGCATGAGGGCGCTTTGGGAGGTATGTAGGGGGCGCCTTCAAGTGTTGGTATCGGATGGCACCTGGAAATGTTATGGGAGGGCGCCTTTGGAAGGTTTGTTTTGAGGGCGGCCTTCAGAAGTTTAATCAAAGGGGCGGCTGTGAAAGCATGTGGAAAGCGTAAGAGATTTATTGGAGGTCGCGTTTGGAGCTATGTGGGAGGGCGCCTCTGCAAGCATTTGGGAGGGCGCTTTGAAGGAATATGTGTGAGGGCACCTTCAGGTGTACCGGAGCGCGCCACATCAGTGAAACGCGCTTCAATCCAGCCGGAGCGCGCCTCACATTCAGTCGAATGGGCGCTTCCGGCGCCCTTTACTAAAATGTGAGGCGCATTTCTGGAAACCGAAGGCGCCTCCGGCGTCTTCGGTGCATGGGGCGCCTTCGGCGAACCAAAGGGGGGGGGGCTGGTGCGGTGACTTCCCCCGTAAATACGCCCCTGCTGAAGACCACCACCAAGTTCCAATCGGTGTAGGTCGACGACAGCGCCATCTCTGAGCCGACGGTAGCGTCATCTAGGTGTGTAATATTGAACTTGGCAATGCACTCACACGGCGGAGTGGGCCGACAGCCAACACGTATATACCAGTCCAGAATAACATTACAAGTTATATCAGTGGTACAGGCTGGTACCTTGAGCATGGGCGTCAAACAAGAGCGGAGGGGACGGGGGACAGGTCCCCCCAAGCGGAGGCGTTCCCCATTTTTTTCTCGGATTTTAAAATTATGCCTATGAACGTTGCATGGAAATAATCGACTTAAAAATGCTTCCGTCACTCCCAATTTTCAGAAGGTGGTGAGGGTGACGCCCTTGACCTTCAGTGTGATCTCCGAAGAGAGATAAGAAGCAAGCATTTTATACATTGTGTTCCTCCCATACTGCAGTGAGTTAAAGGTGTCCCACCTTTTCAAAAGTTCTCAAATGTACGCCGCATGTGGTGCTAAATATTAAGTAATTGCTGCCTTGAGCACGATTATGACATTTGTTTCTCACTAACAGTGCTTAATTTCCATAAACAAACGTTTTATGATTTGTGCTGATGACGTCATATGAAGGGTTTTTGGGGAATAGAGAAACCTTCACGCTTGCTATATGTATGACTAGGTGTATGGCTTATGTACAGCCAAATGTAAGAACATCGACTTTCACAAACATTGGGTAAAGGAGAATGACGGACATCGATTAGAACCCCTAATGCTAATGACACTATAGGTTTTTGTTGGAAGATGTCAAAACCAAACTCAAAATTTCTTTGTGATCGACCTCGGTGGTTGTTTAACTTATACCTACACAATTCAATGCCACGCACGGAAAATGGCTATCTCAACTCAAATATAATGTTAAGGTGGGACAGTCCCTTTAAGCAGCCAATGGGCGTCATATAACCTGGCAGTTGTGGTGCAATAAACCCCAAATAATCTTCATCATAAGCAAAGAAGTTGCTTGCCAACACTATTTTTGTCACGCCAATATATCGATTAAAAATAGAGACTATATAAAGTATAAATCAACCAAACAGTGTTGAGACGCCAATGCGCTTGTAACTTTTACATAGCGACTCACCGAATAAGGCAAAAAGTAGTTGGGGCATTCCATGACAGATCGACCAAGACATAACACCCTACATCTCAGATTTCGATTAAACTGAGTTAATGGGGTTATCTGGGCCGTTGATTCACGCTGGTGAAATTTTCAGCACAATTCCGTTCCAAATGGTTTTTGAGTTCTAGCCTCGAGGCATTATTCGATTTTGGCTCAAACCTTTAATTTTCAGGGGCGATATTTCCACATAAATTTATGACATTCAAACCTAGATATGATAAGAACGTCAAATAAGCCTATTTTATGTGAATACAAAGTTTTTTGAAAATTCAAAAATTTTGGAAATTTTGAAACGCGATTTTAAGTAAAAACACGTTTTTTGTAATGTGGCCATAAATCATCCATTTTTTCTTGCCATCCATTGACTTTCAATATATGAGCCCTTCGATTGGTAAAAATATTGGAGATAGACTTTTTCTCTAAATATTTTATTATATTTTGAATTTTGTAAAATAAATGGTCACTTAGCCCGTATTTGATAATAACTTTGCACGTAAAAAGTGCTAAAGAACGTAACTGAAACAACCTTATATTTGCCTCACTGGGCTGTATTAAATGATGCATAACATAACCCCTGGCAGGCTGCTCCTTGATCTCAAGGTTACAAAAGCATTATTTTACTTAAAATTGCGTTTCAAAATTTCAAAATTTTGGAATTTTCGAGAAAATGTTATCTCACATTAATCTATAATTTATGATGATTGTTATGATATCTAGGTTTATATTACTCATATTATTTAGATGGGAGATTTTGCACACTGAAAAAAATCGAGGTTTACGCAAACCGTAAAGATGCCTAAAGGCTATAACTTTAAAACCATTAACAGACGGGGCCAGCAATTTACAGCGTTGAGAAAAATAATAAGATAACCCCCAAAAACATTTTTCTCAAAACTATGAGAAAATGGGAGTGTTATGTTTGGGTCGATTCTGACATTGGCTGCACCGGGTGACCTCAAGTCACGTAACCTTGAGTCAATGAGCAACCTGCATGGGCCATGTTATGTAATCATCAAATGCAGCTCGATTTGAGGCAAAAGTATAATGGCTGTACAGTTTATGCTCTCCAACACACTTACGTGCAAAGTTACGTGCTCAAATACGTGCTGGTGACCATTATTTTCTAAATTAAAAAATATAAAGAAAATATTTAGAGAAAAGTCTATCTCCAATATTTTTTACTTATCGAATGGCATATATTATTTAAGTTAATGACTGACAAGGTACAACATCATAATTTGTAGTGACCACATTTATACAAAACGTGATTTTTACTTAAAATTCAACGATTAAAAAAATGTAAAATTTTGGAATTTTCGAAAAATGGTTATTTCCCATTAATCTAGGGTTTTATGATGATTCTAATGATTATAGGATTATATGACTCACTATATTTTGCATGGGAGATATCGCCCGCTGAAAATTGAAAGGTTTGCAGAAAAATCGAATATGCCTGAGGCTATAACTCAAAAAACCGTTTGTTCGGACGAGGCTGAAAATGTACAGCTTAAAGTCTATCGGCTCAGATAACCCTTAGATACGTTTTAGTTGAAATCTGAAGATATAGGGTGTTTTTGATATTTGTTTTGTGTCGATCTGTCATGGAATGCCCCAGTTGTGAAATGCTTTATTTTATTTTTGATATGCGAACTGGTGAGTGCTATTTGATTCGCTCTTCTAAAGACACCCAAAGTTAAAATATCGTATTTTCATTTTTAATTTGCAAGTACGGTGGTTCCATTTGTATTTTCTCTTCTGTTTTTGTTTTCAGACAAATTACCTCGCTTATTAACAAGAGCTTAAAAAACGCTTATTAACAAGCTTAAAAAACAAGAGGCACGTGAATGCGGTCAGGGCAAATTTTTGACGAAAGATATTATTTGCGTTGTAGGCCAGTAGGGGAGTGCGTTGTGCGTTGTAGGCTCAACCAGTAGGGGAGAACGGGGTAAGATGAGCAATTTTCTACCATTTTGCCTGTGAAGCTTTAACCCTATTCTGGAGGGATGGAAAAGTAATACGAATCTGTCGGGGGGGGGGCTTATTCGGCCCCTTTCAGATCTCCGCTGCCATAAGAACTAGAAACATGAAAACTTGGTTGTTTGACTAAGGTCGACAATGAGTCCTATTTTGTCAAAATTTTGGTGACCCTTGGGTCATTATCTTCAAGGTCAAATTGACGTCACAAAATTTTTTTTGTCAAAAACATGATAATTTTTCAGGAAACCGTGCCAGTATCTCGGAAATTATGGCAGCTAGGAGGAATCCGAAAAAAATCACTGTTAAAGCGGTTTTTATTGTCTTTCCCATAAGCGCATCAGAGAAATGACCTCAGCTCATGGGTTTTGGACTGTAGAGGTCAACAATAAAAATGAAAAAAATCAGCAAATGTTTGTTCGGTTATAAATTTTTCCGTAAAATCTATACAGCACTTATTTAGCGTCACCTCGTACTCTTCCATATCGTATTCGGTTCGAAGTTCATATCAACTTTGTCAATCGAAAATTTGACCCCCGGGTCAAGGTCAAGGTCAAAGGTTGACGTAAGTCGGTCAAATGCATATCAAAGACGCGGTATTGCGATACAAACATTTTGAGAACCATTTGTGAGTATCCTATGGATGTTTTCTTGTCACGAGTTATTGATAAAAAGTGTTGGTGATCTGAATGACCTTTAAAAGGGTGACTTGACTAAAAATTCATGCCTTTTCATCAAGAGGGCCTAAGATGACAATGATACTGAAAAATAATTGGATTGAGCAATGTATTTAAACTATCGTTTTTTCATTTTTTTTCACCATATACTTATATTGGAAGGTTAGCAATTTGATCTGACATCAGGTCATCAAATTTTTTAAGATATCACCCTGAAAAACTTTCAACGCAATTATTTGGCATGTTTTCTTCTCACATAAATCCGGTTTTGAAAACGTCTTTGAAATAAACTAGTAAAGCATGCAATGGCATGAAGCAGACGGAGCGAAGTTATTTCATTTTCGTCGGCCACTGAATAGGCAAAAGCCATTGTTGTTTGTTGCAATAGTAAAACAACACTTACCTGCACCTTTCTGTGGCCATTTAGTTATTTTTTTTCTGATTCTCACCTGTGAAGGTGAATCCGAAGTCAAAGCACGTGCTTATCATTCGGGCTGGTAGTTGAATTTTGTGTTTATTTATGGATGATGACAGTTTCCTGTTGTGTGTTCAAATATTTTCACGTAGCCTATACCATGTGTTATTTTAATGATAAAATTATAAATGTAATACATTTTGCATAATCAGAGCAGTGAAACGGTATTATCTGAAACCCCGAAGCAGCAGCGAGCAAGCAGCGAGCCAAAGCAAGCAAGCAAGCACGAGAAGTCCGGATTTTGGCCCATTCCCTGTAAGACTACGTTAGTGAGGCCGCTTCGCGGGCCCTACTCACTCCGTCTGAAAAACTTGCATCATTTTGTGAAAAAAATAAGTTTTTCAAAAAATTTGGATTTCAGAAATTCCAAAAATTTGGATTTCGAAGATAGCCATCTGAAAAAAAAAATCAAATTCTTACGATGGTCTGTTTTTGCTAACAACTTCTCTCAACACACAACTCCTCCGCAGAGTGGCTTAACCATACAAAGATTTTGGTGTCAAAACGGCCGAACACGCCCCTAAAACTGTCCTGGACCCCCTCCTAATAATTATTTGGAAAAAAATAGCACTTTTCGATGCGCCCATGAAATGTTAAGGAAAAGCCAGCAAAGTTTGAAAGATTCTGGAATTGAGTTTATGAATGACCCTACGCGAAAAACTTCAATGGTGGGGGACGTTCGCCCCGGACGTAATAGGTGTTAAATGTCAGGCAAATTTAATTATTTATCCAGCCAGACTGAAGGCCTAATCCTTTAGCTACAAACTGACAGCGAAAGTTGTATTTTACTTGCAGAAGTAAAGGATGCATGTACGTTTGAATGACAATAAATCACTTGGCACAACTTGCCCCGGTAACGGGGTAAGTCGATCCAGCTTACAGGGTGAGTTGAGCAGAACGTAACAATTTATTAGTCAAGCTCTGATGCTAAAATTATTCGATAAAAACGAATTTTACAGAGCCTTTTCAGTATGTTTCCAGCAGTTATAATCTGATACATTTTTCAACAGCCTCATTTTTCGATTCAAATTAGATGCGAAACGATCGAGTGTAGGTGAGGGAGGGACAGTCACACCCCGCGGCCAGTACATTTAATTTATCCCTCAGTAAGGGGCTTATATTAGCAATGCCAGCTTCTGAAAGTGCTTACTGAATCGATTTAACCACCATTGTAGTCACGGGAGATGATCACGAATGCAACCAGTTGAAGGCCGGGCTCAACTTACCCCCGATCGTGATTGCTTCAACTTGCCCCCTACATCGTCAGTGTACCTTTCTTCCCGTGCAGCGTCGCTCAATCCACGAACTGCGAGAAGTCACCCTGTACGTTGAATGCCTAAGTGGCCCTCCTACCTCTAGGGAGATTTAGAACATTGGTCCCCTGCTGAGATAAAACATTATAAGAAATATGGTGGATATCCGATTTTTAGTCTGCAACCAATATTTTACGTTTTTCTTCAAAGCTTCGGAATAAACAACCGCACCAAGACGCCGCTGACAATTTAAAGGTTAGGTACCAAGACCTTTCTATGGATGCCATTACCGTCCTACTTGCGCTGTCATGTTACCCAATGAAGGGGGTGGCTCAATTTACCCCTATGCTCAACTAGCCCCGTTCTCCCCTAACTGTACTGACGAGTGTTGGGGTTATGTAACATGTATGTATGGATAAGTGCTGCGCCATTTGACATCGGAGCTAATGTTGTAACTTCCGTGTTTTTTTTTTCTCATGATGTTCAGTCTAGTTGAAACTAATTTGAAATTCGCATCGCAATGTATTGGAAGATAGATGAACAACAGCAAGTGAGTACCCGATCGGATGGGTGGCTGTTAGCTATACGTAATGTTTTGTTTGATACAACCGTTTTAAATATAAAATGAAATCTAACGTTACTTATTACTCTGAGCATCATTAGTAAAATAGTACATACAAAATTAACTCATGCTCATATTATGTATAAATATTTAAAGAAAATCCATAATATATTTTCAGCCTTCTTCAGTAGATCTCTGAAGATGTTTCACTTGTACCTCATAAATTGTCCTCATAAGTACTCAAATATGCATTGTATTTATTTATCAACTCAATGAAAATGATCAACTCTATAACGAATATCTACACCAAAATCGTATTGTTTTTATTTTGTACAGTGCTTTACACTGGATTGTTCAATGAAATTTAAGTAAAAGTTGAAATATTAGAATTTACAACCAGCCCAAAATATATACAATATAAAAGAACAGTTTCTATAAATATAAAGGTAAAACTGCAAACAATATACGACTCAACGATGCAAAATGAGAAGTGTGAGCTATCAGATAAAGATACTGAAAATCAAAAGTGAACCACTAAAAATGGATCTGGAAATGAGCTGAAGCGACTGCCAACAAAACTTCTTCTTCGGACTTATTCACACCCAACTCCTCAGACTTCTTCACACCCAACTCTCATGCAAGAAGATAATCGTATTCATCACTCATGGGGGTTAAACACAAGGTCACCACACTACTAAGGTTGTAGCGCGCAACACTACTGCATTCACCTCAGCTCAGCAATCATTCAACTGCTCTAACAGCATTACCCATCTTTTCGTGTCAACACCAAGCTGAAGATGGGATTACTGCTCGCTCCGGCTCGGAGCACCAAGCCTCGTATTACCGATACATGAATCACTGACGTGAGAGTGGGGCTGCGGTCGGCTGGCTTCTTCTCGGACTCTGAGAGTGCCACCGTGCAGTGCGTCAGCTGCGACCTCAGTGGCCGACCGCAGACTGTCCTCCCCCGCGGACAGAGCAGACCCTGGAGTGCCACCGTGCAGTGCGTCAGCTGCGACCTCAGTGACCCGACCGCAGACTGTCCTCCCCCCGCGGACAGAGCAGACCTGGAAGTCGGCACCGTGCAGTGCTCAGCTGCGACTCCGCGGACCGACCCAGACTGTCCTCCCCCCGCGGAACAGAGCAGACCTGAGTGCCCAACCGTGCAGATGCGTCAGCTGCGACCTAGTGGCCGACTGGTAGACTGTCCTCCCCCCCGGACAGGCAGACCCCGCGACAGAGCAGACTGGAGTGCCACCGTCAGTGCTCAGCTGCGACCTCGCGGCCGACCGCAGACAGCTCCTCCCCCGCGGACAGACAGACCCTGGAGGCCACCGTGCAGTGCGTCAGCTGCACTCAAAGTGGCCGACGCAGACTGTCCTCACCCGCGGACAGAGCAAAGACCCTGGAGTTGCCACCGTGCAGTGCGTCAGCTGGACCTCAGTGGCCGAACCGCAGACCTGTCCTCCCGCGGACAGAGCACAGATCTGGAGTGCACCGTGCATGCGTCAGCTGCGACCTCAGTGACCGACGCAGACTGTCGCTCCCGCGGAACAGAGCAACCCTGGAGTGCCATCCGCCATACGTGCAGTGCGTCAGCCTGCGACCTCAGTGGCCGACCGCAAGACTGTCCCAACCCGCGACAGAGCAGACCCTGGAGTGCACCGTGCAGTGCGTCAGCTGCGACCACAGTGGCCGACCGCAGACTGTCCTCCCGCGGACAGAGCAGGACCCTGAGTGCCGACTAAGGTGCAAGTGCGTCAGCGCGACCTCAGTGGCCGACCGCAGACTGTCCTACTTCGCGACAAGCAAAGACCCTGGAGTGGCACCGTGCAGTGCGGTCAGCTGCGACCAACAGTGGCCGACCGCAGACTGTCCCTCCCCCGCGGAACAGAGCAGCCCGAGTGGCCACCGTGCAGTGCGTCAGCTGCGACCTCAGTGCCGACCGCAAGACTGTCTACTCGCGGACAGAGCAGACCCTGGAAGATGCAACCGTGCAGTGCCTCAGCTGCGACTCAGTGGCGACCGGAGACTGCCTCCCCCGCGGACAGAGCAGACGCCTGGAGTGCCAACCCGTGCAGTGCGTCAGCTGCGACTTCAGTGGCCGACCGAGACTGTCCTCCCCGCGGACAGAGCAGACCTGGAGTGCCACCGTAGCAAGTGCGTCAGCTGCGAACTCAGTGCCGACCGCAGACTGATCCTCTCCGCGACAGAGCAGACCCTGGAGTGCCACACCGTGCAGTGCATCAGCTGCGACTCGTGGCCGACGCAGACTGTCCTCCCCGCGGACAGAGCAGACCCTTGTGTTCTCACCGTCAGTGGCGTCGCTGCGACTGTCAGTGGCCGACCGCAGACTGTCCTCCCCGCGGACAGCAGCAGACCCTGGAGTGCCACCGTGCAGTGCGTCAGCTGTGACCTCAGTGGCCGACCGCAGACTGTCCTCCCCCGCGGACAGAGCAGACCCTGGAGTGCCACCGTGCAGTGCGTCAGCTGCGACCACAGTGGCGACCGAGACTGTCCTCCCCCGCGGACAGAGAACCCTGGAGAGCCACCGTGCAGTGGTCAGCTGCGAACCTCAGTGGCCGACCGCAGACTGTTCCTCACCCGCGGAAGAAGCAAGACCCTGGAGTGCCACCGTGCAGTGCGTCAAGCTGTGACCATCAGTGGCCCGACGCAGACTGTCTCCCCGCGCGACAGAGCAGACCCTGGAAGTGCCACCGTGCAGTTGCGTCAGCTGTGACCTCAGTGGCCGACCGCAGACTGTCCTCCCGCGACAGAGCAGACTCCTGGAGTGCCAACACCGTGCGAGTGCGTAGCTTTGACCCTCAAGTGGCCGACCGCAGGACTGTCCTCCGCGGACAGAGCAGACCCTGGAGTGCCACCGTGCAGTGCCGTCAGGCTGCGACCTCTGGCCGACCGCAGACTGTCCTCGCCCGCGCAGAGCAGACCCTGGAGTGCCACACCGTGCAGTGCGTCAGCTGCGACCACAGTGGCCGACCGCAAGACTGTTCCTCCCCGCGGACAGAGCAGACCCTGGTGCCCGTCAGTGCGTCAGCTGCGACCACAGTGGCCGACCCCGCAGACTGTCCTCCCGCGGACAGAAGCAGACCTGGAGTGCCACCGTGCAGTGCGTCAGCTGCGACCCTCAGTGGCCGACCGCAGACTGTCCCCCCGCGGACAAGAGCAGACCCTGGAGTGCCACCAGTCAGTGTGTCAGCTGTGATCAGTGCCCGACCCAGACTGTCCTCCCGCGGACAGAGCAAGAACCCTGGAGTGCCACCGTGCAGTGCGTAGTGCGACCTCAGTGCCGACCGCAAGACTGTCCTCCCCGCGGACCAGAGCAGACCCTGGAGTGCCCACCGTGCAGTGCGAAGCTGCGAACCCAGTGGCGACGCAGACTGTCCTACCCGGGACAGAGCAACCCTTGGAGTGCCCACGTGCAGTTGCGTCAGCTGCGACTCCGCGCCGACCGCAGACTGTCTCCCCGCGGAACAGAGCAGACCACTGGATGCACCGTGCAGTGCGTCAGCTCGACCCTAGTGGCCGACCGCGACTGTCCTCCCCGCGGACAGAGCAGACCCTGAGTGCACTGTGCAAGTGCGTCAGCTGCGACATCCGCGGCCGACCGCAGACTGTCCTCCCCCGCGGACAGAGCAGAGCCTGGCAGCCGGTGCAGGCGTCGCTGCGACCCTCAGTGACCGACGGCAGACTGTCCCTCACCCGCGACAGAGCAGACCTGGTTGCCACCGTGCAGTCGTTCAGCCTGTGACCTCCCGCGGAACGACCGCAGAACTGTTCCTCCCCGCGGACAGGGCAGACCTGGAGTGCCACCTGCAGTGCGTCAGCTGCACTCAGTGGCCCGACCGAGACTGTCTCCCCGCGGAAGAGCAGCACCCTGGAGTGGCCACCGTGCGGCGTCACTGCGAACCAAGTGGCGACCGCGACTGGTCCTCCCCGCGACAGAGCAGACCCTGGAGTGCCACCGTGCAGTGGTCAGCTGCGACCACAGTGGCCGACGCAGACTGTCCTCCCGCGGAACAGAGCAGACCCTGGAGTGCCACCGTGCAGTGCGTCAGCTGCGACCTCGTGCCGACCGCAGACTGTCCCTCCCCGCGGACAGAGCAGACCCCTGGAGTGCCACCGTGCATGCGTCAGCTGCGACCTCAGTGGCCGACCGCAAGACTGTCCTCCCGCGGACGAGCGACCCTGGAGTGCCACCGTGCAGTGCGTCAGCTGGCGACCTCAGTGGCCGACCGCAGACTGTCCTCCCGCGGACAGAGCAGACCTGGAGTGCCACCGTTCAGGCTCAAGCTGCGACCTCCGCGGCCGACCGAAAGAACTGTCCTCTACCCCGCGGACAGAGCAAACCCTGGAGTGCCACCGTGCAGTGCGTCAGTGCGACCTAGTGCCCGACCGCAGACTGTCCTCCCGCGGACAGAGAGACCCTGAGTGCCACCGTGCAGTGCGTCAAGCTGTGACCTCCGCGGCCGGACCGGCAGACTGTCCTCCCCCGCGGACAGCAGACCCCGCGGACAGAGAAGGCCGAGCAGGCAGACAGAGGCAGCCCGCGGACAGAGAGACAGAGCAGACCGAGCAGACAGACAGAGCAGACCCCGCGGACAGAGCAGGCCGAGCAGGCAGACAGAGCAGACCCCGCGGACAGAGCAGACCGAGCAGGCAGACAGAGCAGAACCCCGCGGACAGAGCAGGCCGAGCAGACCAGACAGAGCATGACCGCCGGCCGGACTAGAGCAGCCGAGCAGACAGACAGAGCGACCCGCGCGGACAGAGAGACCAAGAGCAGGCAGACAGAGCAGACCCCGCGGACAGAGCAGACCGAGCCAGATGTCATCATCTGCTGAAAACTGCTGCCGAAATCAGACGATCCCAGCAGGCGCGCTGTCACGGCCGACGGCATCGGCTGCAGCTCGGAGAAAAATCAGCTGTGTAATCGACAGTACTGCGTACGATATGACCCAGCTATCAGGTATTATGCAGTTGCTTTTATATTATGTTATTTGTTTTATGAGCACACAAAGGCGCGCAAGGAAAATCAAGTTTGTAATAGATGTGTCACAATATGCATAATTTAATAATGATGCTGAAACACTAATACCAGGATCTGCAACCAGATTTGTTTAAAGCAGTGCAGTGGTGGGATCTTTTTTTTTCCGCTGACGTCTACACTTTTCAAAAAATATTGTAGCTCAGCTTAACCTTAAACGTTAATTTACTTGCTCGATAATGCAAGTTCTTTCTGGATAGTTAGCACCAGTGTTGATCTCTTGAACATTCGTATGGCAAGTCAATGCTGAAAATGTATTAAACTAAAGACTTAAGCATTCACTTGGGTGGCGGAATATCTGATTGAGTATTGACAATGATGGGCTTAACGGTTCTCTAATGAACGTTGTTAAATGTTGTCAGCTGTATCTCCGTTTTAGTCGAGTCGAGTCGAGCTTCTGTTTTTTATTTATTTTGTTTTGTGTGGTTAATTAAGAGGCAAACAAATTAACTCAGCGACCAAGATAATTATCCATCGCACACCTAGGTAGACAAAACCGGTCTATAACTTATAGTATATGCTACCATTCCCGCTCAGATCCGCTGCCAAGAAATTAAAGACGAGTAAGAATTTCTCCGCGAAAAATAGATGCGGTCATGATTTATTGTATCCATGTCCTCCTGTCCATTTAGTACCCGGTGACAGTGATGCGGTATTGAGCTGGCAACACTACTACTAATTTTTACACCCACGCACTGACTGAGCCAACTTAGAACCGACGGGGGGGGGGATGGATAACCCCCCAGAGATCTAGAAAACTACGCAACTTAGTGAGAAGCGGAAACGAAGTTAGGTAGGCCATGACGAGTACTTTATACAATGTAAGATTATTTTTCACCCAGGTCATCAGAGGTCATCAGAGGTCAAAACAGGTCATTTTTTTCCCATATTTCGAGTAAATTGAGCATTGCTTCACATAATCCAGGCTAGCTCGGTAACTAAGATAGCTAGGAGCATTCCGTAAAAAAGAATTGATATGCCCTTGCAATGTTTTTTTTTTTTTTCTGTAATATTTCCTCATATATGAGAATAGGGCCAATAGTTTAGGCTCCAGAGGTCAGCAAATATCAAAATGCTTAATTTTACGAAAAAAAAAGTTTTTGCTAATAACTTTGTATTTATTTACGCTGGAATAACGCTTTTGTCATCATCGTGTTTTTCTCGTCACGGCACATATAATCGTATATTGGATGACCTAGCTAGGTCAAATCCCAAAATTGACCTGACCTGACCTGAGGTCATGTCAAGAACAAGTCAAATTTTATGACACTTGATGGCAATCGATAATAGAAACAGAATGGCGAAAACCCTATCACTCTTCGCCATGTAGAAGATGGGTTATTGTACAAAAACCATATGCCCTTGGGGCACATTGGATTCGACCTCAAAGAGGTCACGGAAGAAAATTACAACATGAATTATTCTGCTTAGCTCCAAAATAGCGATATTGATGAAAACTGACCACATTTAGCTAGGTTTGTTCAATCGGTACGCATTTCATTTTTCTCCCATTGCCTTATAATGGAAGGTCACAAAATTGACATGACCTCAGGTCACCGACATAAAAAATTCGAGACGTAGGAACAGTAGATACCTATATCCTTATTACACTCTGTGATTTTACAATTATTTGGTAAACTACTGTGGCTTTGGCCAAATTTTTAAAAACGTGACATGAGGTCAGGTCATTTAGTGTGACCTGACGACGTGACCTTGAAAGTTGGGAAATCAAAACTTAAACGAAGTGTGGGTAATTGATGCCCAAGCAGTTGTACCAAATTTGGCGGCACTGTACGCTACCATTTTACCGCTACTTCTGAAAAACCTCAGGGGGTGGATATCCGCCCCCGTCGGTGCGCAGGTTAATATTAAGAGTTGATCTTACTGCTTCAGTTATTTGCTAACTTATTTATTTACTCACACTGCATTAACTATCCGTTACGTTTGTTAATACCATGATTTATGGTGCGTCACTGAGAATGCTAAGTTCTCGTTGAATTACCACCGCTGTTAAAGGGTTTAATTTTAAGAACACACAATAGAAAGAGGCATTGTTTATTTTTTGGGGCAATGCAAATACAATTAATGCACGCATTCAGATTGAGTAAAACGCTAAATACATGCGTAGGTATTTAACGTAGGTAAATACATACGTAGGTACGCAATAGCTGTATTCGAGTAAGTGTAGAACACTTACTCGAATACAATATCATCGAAGTATATGCATTATGAAATGCAGGTCAAAGCCAAAAGGACGGAACATCCAATAGGTAGGATAACTTGACATAACGCTAATCACAATTACAACATGGAGCAAGCATCGCCAGGGGCGCCGGAAGTGTCCAAAAGTTGGGGGGCCGGAGGCATTCTGAAGTCGATTCTTTCCATGCCCATAGGCGTAATGTTAAAATCTGGCAATGTTGGGGGAGGGGCGGCTGCCCCCTCTGCCTCCCCGGTTTCTGCGTCCTTGAGTATCGCACTGTTCGGTCAACAGTCGGCACAATGTGAGACAAGCAGCTTAAGTCCATTTTATCGTCCATATTATCCAAATACTCTTAATTCATCATGGGCGTCAGAGGCGGGAGAGGGGGACGAATGTTTGGGGAACTCCATTTTTTTTTTAGATTTTTACATTAGGCCTATGGAAGTCAGAGAAAGCCAAACACATCAGGAATCAGCTTTTCTGATGTGAGGGCGGATGTAAGGTCTACATCGAGGGTACGTAGTCGAGGGCAAACACAGAATCCTGAGAAAATTGTTCATCAGATCATATACCTTCGGCCACGGAGATATTCGAAATACAAACCGTATTCAGCATCTGACTAACACTAGCGGGGGATTTATACTGATTATACACTCACTCAATCTTAGTCTGCAAACCCCAACAACGTACTGTTCGGAAAGCCGCAAACCCAGTTGGCTGACGTCATTGTTACATGTATTGCTGAGACAAGATCTACAGTACTGGAAGCGCGAGCAAACTTCTTACTGTGACTGTTTTGACTGGGCATAGGCAAAACCCGAAAATACCGTTCATAAACTCGCACAAATTATTGTGCAACTATTTCAGTCATGTTTTCACTTAGATCAATTTGGAGGTCACCAGTGCGTGGTCATCAAAGGTCCGATTATCCAGTTTTAGGACTTCGCTCCAGAAACCCCAAAATATCGAGAAATTATGATAGCTAGGAACAAACGAGAAACAAATCGAAAGCCCCTGACAAATCAAATGGCTGAAGTGTCCTAAAATTAAAGCTCAGGTAAACCTTTTACGCTCCAGAGGTCATAGAAGTTCATTTTTTACAAAACATTTTTTTTGCTTATAATGTCTGGCTTAATACAGATAAGACTTTTGACGTCAACGTGTTTTTCTCGTCAAGGCACTTAACAAATATTCATGGTGACCACGTAAATCCATCTGATAAATTTGACCTCAAGTCAAGGTCAAGTAGTGAACCAAGTAGCCATGTTGCATACTCAGAGATATGTCTTGATGAGCCAAACACATTGGTCCTGATTGCATGTCTATATCTTTGTTATGTCGAGAGTTATTGACAAAATAAGTGTTGGCAACCTTGGATGACCACAGCTGACCCTGTACACTGAGCAAAAACTGCAACTGGATCATCAAGAATGGCCTATGATAATATGATACAGAAGGAATTGGACTTATATCATACAGGGGCGTATTTAGGGGGGTCACCACACTATGCCCTCCCCCCACTTGGGCGCCGAAGGCGCCCTCATGGACCGAAGGCGCCCTCATGCACCGAAGGCGCCTTCGGTTTATGAAATGCGCCTCACATTCAGTAAAGGGCGCCGAAGGCGCCCATCGCTGAATGTGAGGCGCGCTCCGGCTGAATATAAAGAGCATTTCACTGAATGTGAGGCGCGCTCCGGTACACCTGAAGGTGCCCTCCCGCATTCCTTCAAAGCGCCCTCCCAAATGCTTCCCAGAGAGTCATCCCACATAGCTCCAAAGAGACCTCCAATTACACCTCTATTACGCTTTCCCACATGCTTCAAAGGCGGCCCTTTGATTAAACTTCTGAAGCAACCCTCAAACTACCTCCAAAGGCGCCCCCCATACACATCCCAAGGTGCCATCCGATACCAACATGAAGGCGCCCTCCTACATACCTCCAAAGCGCCCCATGCACCTTTGAAAACGCTCTCCCAAAATTCTATACACTCTTCAGGCTCCAAAGACGCCCTCCGATACGTCTCCGATGGCTCCCTCCCACATACCTTCAAAGGCGTCCTCGAATGCACTTACGGTGGTGTTCTCCGATACATATACGAGAGGGCGTATGAAGGCGCCCTCCGATACATCTTGATTCAGAGATGTATCGGAGGGCGCCTTCATAACTGCGTCTTCAGAGACTCTGAAGGAAGCGCGTCTCAGAGACTCTGAAGACGCCTTCCCACATACCTCAAGGCCCTAAGATGCGATTCACCTCTGAAGGGCGCCTTCTCACATAGTCCAAAATCATCCTCAGATACATATCTCCGAGGCCCCAAGGCGCCTCCCTACATACCTCCAAAGGCGGTTCGTTCGCTGAGGTGTGAGGCGGGGCGCCTTCCGGGTCTCACAGAGGGTGTCTCTCGAGCTATTTGAGAGGGCGCCCTCGGAGATGTATCGTAGGGCGCCTTCGGAGATATTTGGGAGGGCGCCTTCAGAGGTATATTGGACTCGGAGGGCGCCTTTGAAGGATATTTGAGAGGGACAAGTACCAAATTGGTAAATCATAGGCGCCATCGGAAATTTATTGGAGCCTACCCCCCGCTCAGCATTTTTTTCGCTGACGGCGCCCTCATGAGTGGTTTTGGCGCCCCTTGAGGGCTTGACCCCCCCTCTTGGCGGATTTCTAAACACGCCACTGATATCATACATATCCTCGGAAAAGGAAGCATTTGCTTATTTCCATATTGGTTTTGAATGGAGAGGTGAAGAAATTGACCCGACCTAAGGTCACCGGCACAAACAATCCGAGATCGAATACTTGTAGGCACAAACATAGGTCTATGATTCTATAAAATCCTGTAAGTTTCATACCTATTGGTAAAAAACTGTGGCTGTGGTATACGACCTCTTACTTTTTTGGAGGTGGAGTCACGTGACCTGGCCTGGTGAACGGACCTGAGATGACTCGAGGTCAATTTTTTACACAACGTGAGTTTTTGATGCCAAAGCACTTGTACCAAAAACGGCAACGCTGTGCGCCGCCGTTTTTGCGTTATCAGGGTCAAAACACCCCCTCTCCCGGGACGGTGCGGGTAAGTGCTGCACTTCCAACTTCATCATATTATGTGAAGCTATAAGAATACGTATTCTGGCATTCACATATACAAAAGTAATTTCTCGTGAACTCCAGCGACTGGTCATGATTCAACTCAACATGGCATACAGCTCAAATGTTTACTCTGGAGAATAAAGGCACAGTAAATGCGGTAAATTATTCCGGCGCCGATGTTCGGTTGGCCTATGCCTAGCCCATTCCAGCCAGCCAGTGCCCATTGGAAACGTTATAACAAGCCTGTGAGGTGTTGTTGTCACCCCCGCTGGGCAAAATTTACTCGTGGCATGAAATTGGTGACCTTTAAACCCGGTCAAATCGTAAACACTCCCGGGATATCGTATTTTACTCGGAAGATTCAACAAATCACCCGAGAATGCGGCGTATCCATCAGTTCCGATACGATTATTACGCGGTCGGGGCGGCCGGCGGCCCGGCCCTGCTGTGCCGGGTTTTATTTGGAGCTGCGTGCCGGTCACAGAGTTCAGGGCGCGCCGCGGCCGTCTCGCCCGGCCACGCTCCGTCGACCGGTAGGGGGCGCCGCTGGTTTATTGCCGTGACCCGCAGTTGGTCAAATAGGCGCTGCCATGGCGGGAGCGGCCGCGCACCCGCCAGAGCTGAGATGAGAATAATAATTGTAGTTTTGGACAAAGTTAAATAATGGCTTGACAGTGAAACGTGGCAAATTCAACTTAAAGGGACACTGACACCTTAACATTATATTTGAGTTGAGATAGCCATTTTGGCTGCTTGGCATTGCAATTATGTAAGGTAAAAGTTAAAACAACCACTGAGGTCGAATCACAGAGATATTCTAGTTTGATTTTGACATCTGTAACATTCCCAGTCCCCAATGTATTGAATTGGGACCCTGATGCGATGTCGTCGTCTCTCTTTACTAAATGTTGATTACAGTCGACTTGTTTGTTATGTTGGCAATTACATTAGCCATACACTAGTCTACTTATGGCTGCGTGAATGTTTTATTTTTTTTCCAAAAATTCTTGATATGACAGTCATCAAGCCAAACATTAAAGACTCGCGTTCCTGCATATAGACAAATCGGAGCGATAAAGTCTACGTGGCGAGATGAAACACACAACTAATATATCACGAGTGCGTGAGCCCCTCACGGCACAGCACGGTTACACTTCCCTCTGCGACTTCCTCGAGCGACGCACGGCGCTAGCGATTTGATACACTTTTTGGAGAGTACGAGGCGCGAGTCTGGTCTCGTTGTCATACCAACTAAGAGCAAGAACTCTTCAATGATAGAGATATTTGTGTATTTCACAGCTAAAATTCTAAGCAGCATAAACTCAGTACACAACGGAGCCAATACAAAACAGAGATTCAAACATGACGCAGTTCTCCGCATTGCAGTGCCAGGAAGTCGCCCCTTAGCAATAACCCCTCAGGCACTTTGACCTTAGCCTAGCCGACCTGGGGCAGCCGAGCGGAACGAGCTCTGATTAGTTAGCGCCGGTTAACTCGTAGCCAGTAGGATCACAGAACGCAAAACTGAAGCTTCATCCGTCGACATCATCTGAGGGCGCGATATGACATCTTCTTTCTGTTATCTTCCATCTATATTCTTCTACTGTCAATATTTTAAGCTGCATTAGCAGTCTGAGCAGCATTATTTGAGTTTTTGATCGCTTTCCTCCTTCCAAAGCCGCGCAATCCACTTAAACCGACTCTCTCCAGACAACAGTGATTTCTCATCCTCTATCTGTCAAGCGGGCCGCATTGTACCCATCATAAGCTGCACGTCGACTGCCATCTCGCAATGACCCGGCTCGGTCACATATATCTCAATGCTGTCCTCCGCCCACTGTGCCCGCCCCGCCCGCCCCCGCAGCGGCGACAGCCTGCCACACAGCTCTGTAAGCAGGCGCAGCCTGTTCACCGGCTGTCAACCGGCATCCTGTCAGCCGGCTGTCCTCCTGCGCCATTGTTGCCCCGACAGCTGCCACTCGACGTCGCCGCCGCCGCCATTGTCGGAATGACTGACCCCTTCACGTCACTCCGCGACCGACCGTTACCGCTTCCCCGAAAACGGACCAGTCGCGCGCTGCGACGCCAGCTATCATCCATTGGTCGCAATGTTTAATTCTTTAGTGGCTTATTACGTCAAGCCGCGCGAGGGTTTTCAAAGCCGGCTGATTCGCCGTTCATCTGCCGAGATAAGTCTGCACGCCACGACCACCCATTGTGAACTGCTTGACTTAGAGCCGACGGCAACATCAATTAACTCGTCTCAATCCTCCTTTGACCAGCAACTCTGAGTACGACCCCGCCAAGTTTGTCGTTCTGAGTCCCTCTTCACTCTCCTCGCTGCACCTTTCGAATCTCCCTCCCAACTCGCTCGCCATCATTCAGAGACGGCCCGGTCCGCCAGCGCTGCCATCACTCATAGGCGCGAAATTAGCCGTAACACGATAATGACCACGCCGCGCACGGCAAGAGCTTGACTGTGATTTACCCCGTGTACCTCATGCCTGATCACGAGGCCGATAGTAGGCGCCGGCCTAAAATCAGCGCAGACCGCCACGGTGGCGGCACCGGCCTGCGGCGCGAACGCCGCGCCGGGATCGGAGCGGCGCCGAGATCGTAGCCGCGCAGGGATCGTAGCCGCGCCGGGATTGAAACCGCGCAGGGATCGTAGTCGCGCCGGGATTGAAACCGCGCCGGAATCGTAGCCGCGCAGGGATCGGAACCCAAACGAGATCGTAGATGCGTCGAGATCACAGCCAAGCCGAGATCGTAGCCTCGCCTAGCTCGTAGCCGCGCGTCGAACTGCCGTAGTCACGGACGACAAATAACCGTAACTTATACGGCACGCTTAACCCTATTCCTTGCGGGCGGGTATAATTACGTTAAAGGGAATATAGCACCTTGGGAAAAGTATGTAGAATGATGGAGAAGAATGC
>VOPJ01002450.1:0-16105 GCA_014673585.1 Semibalanus balanoides
TTGCCCCACCGGCAGCAACATCTATTTCCGTTTCAAACACATGTCCTCCCAAAGCGCCTCCCTCCCTAGCTAACCCATCTCACAGATAGGCCGCCGAGGTGCTACCCGTACCGTTGGAACATGGTGGCCCGCAGGAAGATGGGCGTGGTGGCGGCGGCGTAGCCGACTCCGTAGCCGCGCGTGTTCTGTGGGTCGGCGTTGAGTAACAGGCGCACATGCAGCTCGTCCGAGATGACCAGCCGCGGCCAGGTGAGCAGTAGCGCGTGCCGGCGCACCGTCACCTCCGGCAGAACGCTGAAGTTGGTCCAGGCCACCGAGTTGAACGTGATGTACGGCGGCACGGCCAGCGTTATCGTAGCGTTGATGGCGTCCGCCGTGGACGTGTTCTTGTTGCGCACCAGGATGTCCACCGGCACCAGGGCGCTGGCAGGACGAGACGACCGATCAAATGCTAGTCATTAGCCGTTTTCACGATGGATTATTTTACGCGAAGTGTTTTAAAACATTTCGCGCAAAATAATCCATCGTGAAAACGGCTAGTAATAAGGTTACACGGTTTAATGTTGACGTACGAATTTCAACGTACATACATGCTTTATGTAAGGTTATCGCTCAATACAAAATAGGTATACTTCTGAGTACGTCGATTGCTTCGACAAACGTAGTGAATTTAAATTACAGCTTAGCAACTCTTATTTCACAACAGCATTTGAATTTATGTAAAAACCCTACTTTCCAGACGAATACAATACTTACGCTTCTTAAAACACCCCATTTTTTAAATAGCAACCACCAGTTTGCACTTTATTAAATGCGCCATCTCAGGAAGGAGCGTTGACGGGAATAGCATTGATACCAGCGCTCCAGCTGAGTGGGGTACGCCACCGTAGTCAGACAGAGCTGAATTAAACTTCTAGGTCACCCTTCCCAAAACTCTCCCTATTTAATTTTCCTTTTTGTCTCTGAAAAACCTCCTCTAGAATTTTTGGGGAAATATATTTAGACACTCCCTCGATTCTCCACCTTTTCATTCCTCTCGTCATGACTCAACCTTCAGAATCATCTCGCATCCTCTGTACATATGTTATCGTATGTCTACATTGGTTCCAAATAACCTAAGCGTTCCCCGCTTGGCGTTGACTGGCACAGCAGTTTTAAGGGCCAGTATTATACACCTCTTGGTGAAAATTATGAGAATCCATTGATGGATAATGAGAGCACTCCATCTGTGAGCACTCCTCTATCACTCCATCACATCATCTTCCTTCCAAAGGCAGTTCTTTCCCTTTAATCTGCTCCCGTGCCGGCCTAACTCCTCCAGCGGTCATGCTTATTTTCGGAACCAATAGTTAACAGCCCTGGTATTATTTATCTTCCCCCATTTTTTTTGCCGTGTTTTCTAAAAACTCATCTCAATTTTCACTCTGGTTTATTACCCTTGATAAGGACTACTCCAGGAACGTTTCTTGTCTCGGTTCACAACCCTACCTAGCTAGGGTACAAACATGCTACCCTAAATTCTAGTCCTTAATGTACACATTTTATAGTGAATTTAGCATTGGAGTTTTAAACTAAAAAAGAAAGATACATAATAGACCGACTGTACATACATACAATCTCTAGATGGTGCACGCCACAGAGCACGTTAGGAAAAAACTTGAGGAGATCCACCAGCTACACATAACACACAGATCCGTCACTGACTTGCGCTGGTAGGGAGCGTCGTGGACGGTCCAGGCCATCAGCTCCATATCTGGCATCTCAGTGCCCAGTCGCTTCAGAGAGATGTATTGGGACAGCGTCGCCTCAATGGCACCGTATTTCACCTGTAAAAGGCAATACAGAATCAAAAGAAATTGTTGGCGAGCTGTCAGACAAGCGTCATCGTAATGCCGTAGTAAGTGAGCACGTTCAAAATTCACGATATTTTTTCCACCACTTAGTTAACAATTTAATCGGACGGAAGCTTTCGAACGCTATTGTGCTCTTTTTAAGCATGATTGGCAGGGATGCATAATACCAACATGAAAAAATAACCGATTGAATGATCCAATTAAATAAATAAAGATAGTGCTGTGGTCAGATGGATCCACTGAATTATTGTTGAAGATTTTGCCAAAATCAATACTTTGGATTCGTGTAAATATTACCCCTTATGCTTCTTTCTTGTGACAATAATCCACCCTTGGCTGACCTGCAGAGTGTCCGGGGGTGGCCGCGGGTTAGGTGTCCAAGGTTGGATACAGAGAGAACTGAGCCCTGTGGTGACCTGCAGAGTGACCGGCAGGGGTCCGTATCGTGGTGGTCAGGTTAGTGGTTTAGGGCACAGAGGGACTGTGGTCTGACCTGCAGAGTGACCGTCAGTTGGCGTATCGTGGTTGGTGGTTTAGGTTAGGTGTTAGGACAGAGTGGACTGTGGTTGACCTTCCGCAGAGTGACCGGGCAGCGGCGTAATCGTGGTGTGGTTAGGTTTAGGTTAGGGACAGAGGACTGTGGCTGACTCTCCGCAGAGTTGACCGGCAGAACGGCGTATTCGTGGCTGTGTCAGGTTAGGTTAGGGACAGAGGGACTGTGGCTGACCTGCAGAGTGACCAGCAGCGGCGTGTCGTGGGTGGTCAGGTGAGGTTAGGGACAGAGGGACTGTGGCTTGACCTGCAGATGTGACCGGCAGCGGCGTTATCGTGGGTGGCTGTTAGTGGTTAGGTCCCTAGGTTAGGAACAGAGGGACTGTGGCTGACCTGGCAGAGTGACCGGGCAGCGCGTGTCTTGGGTGTTAGGCCCCGTTAGGTTAGGGACAGAGGGACTGTGGCTGACCTGCAGAGTACCGGCAGCGGCGTATCGTGGGTCGTTAGGTTAGTCCCGTTAGCGACAGCAGTGGACTGTGGGCCTGACCTGCAAGGTGGACCGGGCAGCGGTCCGTATTCGTATGGCCTGGTCAGGTTAGGTTTAGGGGACACGAGGACTTGTGGCTGACCATGCAGAAAGTTGATCCGGCAGCGGTGCTCGTTATCGTGGTGTGGTCAGGTTAGGTTTAGGACAGAGGGACTGTGGCTGACCCTGCAGATAGTGAACGGCAGCGCGCTCCCCTATCGTGGGTGGTTTAGCCTGTTAGGTTAGGTTTCCAGGGACAGGAGGGACTGTGGCGACTCTGCAGAGTTGACCGGCACGGCGTGCGTCGAGTCTTGGTTAGTGCCTTAGGTTTAGGGTGACAGAGGGACTGTTGGCTGACCTGCAGATTGACCGCAGCGGTTCGTGTCGTAGGTCTGTGGTCAGTCTGAGGTTTCAGGGACAGAGGGACTGTGGCTGACCTGCAGAGGACCGGCAGCGTTCCCTCTTGCCCTCCTCATCACGCGTGTCGTCGGGTGGTCAGGTGAGGTTAGGACAGTCAGGTTACCTGTGGTCTGCATCCTGCCCCCAGAGTGGACCGGCTCAGCGGGGTGTCGCTGTCGTGGTCAGTGAGAGGGACAGAGGACTGTGCGTTGACCTGCAGAGTGACCGGCTCAGCCGGCGGTTTCGTGGTCTCTTCTCTCTCTCTCGTCTTGTTCGTTGTCAGGTGAGGTTAGGGACAGCAGACTGTGGCTGATCCTGCAGACTCCCGTGACTCTCCCGCGCAGCGGCGTATTCTCCTGGGTCTTCCGTAGGTTAGGTTAGGGACAGAGGGACTGTGGCTGACCTGCAGAGTGACCGGCAGCGGCGTGTCGTGGGTGGTTAGGTTAGGGACAGAGGGACTGTGGCTGACCTGTAGAGTGACCGGCAGTGGCGTGTCGTGGGTGGCCCTCGGGTGGTCGGTGAATCGGAACTCGGCCTCCAACTGCAGCACATCGTCCTGCTGGAGCCAGTCGGAGATCGGCTGCCGGGTGCGGGTCATCCCTGTATAGACACCGGGGGCAGCGTCATCAATAGTGCTTCAACTCAAATACCATCTTCTGTAGTAACAACTCTTCGGAGCCCGATGAAATGATTACAAAAACGGTATGCTAGACGTTCTAGGACGAATATTCAGTATACAACAATTCCCCAAGTCGCCAGTTTTTTAGTGAGTAAATAGAAGATGTAGTTGCTTTGTTCAAGTGTTTACGTCCGGTTGTTCTGAATAGCGGAATATTAGGGGGGGGGAGTCGGTAAAATTCCACGACAATGGCGGCAATATTCGGCACGAGGAGTGGCGTGCCTGTGTTGGTGACTAATCCCACGTCGAGGAAGATGACGTCGTTCTGAGAGGAGGCGCTGGATAGTGAGCTGGACAGCTCGACTGTGTCGTTCATGTCCCGGATAGCGGCACACGGCACGTTCCGGCCGCCGGCCAAAAACCTGCCGACCAAAAACGAGCCACGTCAGTTATACAAAATGCAGCTATATTGACAAGTTATTAACCGATGCTGCATCGGCCAAATCTGTACTTGGGGGTTATCTTAGCTGAGTAGGCAAATTTAGTGCGACTCAACACCGCTGACCTGACCTGAACCCAATGCCCTGCTGGCGCTGCTGACCTGAGGAGTCCCGTGGGCACGATGGCCACTCTGCCGTGCTCGGAGAAGCCAGTCCAGCGTAGACTGAGCCTGCCGACGGAGTTGGCCGGCAGCGACACGTTGAACCGCACCAACACCGTAGGCTTCGTCATAGTGACCAGCGGCACGGTATTGGTGGCGTTCACCAGACCGATCTCACCCTGCGGCGCAGATAGAAACAGGCGTCTCAGAACAGTGTCAACTGTAAGTGGGGTGGCAGGCGACCGCCGTGACACATCTGATTTGAATCGTTATAATAAACCAACAATCTTGTGTCGGTATACCTGGGAACCCGCACATCAAGTCCACTGGTCACATAAGCCCGATGCCCGTCCTTCAGACGACCGGGAGCAGTTTCTGCCGGCCGGCTGGTGAGCCGGTCACGGTGAGTCCGTTAGTTGGTGAGTCCGTTAGTCAGTAAGTCCGTTTGTCGGTGAGTCCGTTAGTCGGTGAGTCCGCTACGGTTACTTACGGTCGTTATCTGGCCGGTGAACTGTTCAGCAGACACGGTGAAGGTTAGGCTCAGAGGGCCGCCCTGCACCGCCGCTTCGCGTCGACGCCTCACTGAAAAGGAGAGAGACGAGACAATCAATCGGTGATGGACACGTCTTGCGAGCACAGCGGCGCAAAACAACAGTGCGCCAAGAGCTTGACACAGACACGGAGGCTGGCTGAGATAGCACAAACCATGCTGGAGCTGGTTTGTGCTCATAACTTTACCAATGCAGTAGTGTTGAATCGTCATAACCCGCTAACAGTAAAGACGTCTGTAGGTCTGTTGACATTGAAATGCGAATTGGCAAACACATAGGATGATAACACCAAGCGCACTCCTTATGACTAGACACTGTTGATGCGTATTTCTGCATGGCGCCCAATCATCTTCCCTCTGACGCGGTGTTTAGAATAACCTGTCCCCGAGCTCAGCCAGCAGCCGAGTCAGTCGCGGCTCCATACCACTCATCGGCTCGCCGGAGCCCTCCGGCTCGCCGGAGCCCTCCGGCGCAACGTCCTCCAGCACGTCCACCAGCTCGTCATCAGCGAGCATCGGGACGTCAGCCTTTGCGCCGGAACCTTCGGGCGCGTCCGCCGGGCCGCCCGCCTGCTCTCCGACAGCCATCTCTGTGCCGTCCATGAGGACGGTGACGGTGACGCCGAACTGGTCTCCGGCACTGAGGGAGTCGCGCGGCCGCACGCCGACCGTAACTTTGACTCGGTTGCTGGTGGCGTGGCGCGGGACGAGCGGCACCTCGCACAGCCGACCCATGTCGAGCGTCAACACGTCACGGCCCGACACTGAAGCGCTGCCGGACGGGAGAAAAGTGACGTTAGTGTTTAGTGACGCCAGTGGGTACCGCTACCGGTGTCGATTGGTATACTTTTGGGTGGGCCCCGGGCCACCCCCAATTATTTCACATTTTAACATTAGGCCTATGACGTTGCATGGTAAAAATTGAGTTAGGATATATATAAAGACATTGTAGCTCTCTCTATCATTTAGAGAAAATGACCTTCCTGCCAGTGGCAATGGGATAACAGCTTACTGTATAGGGTGGAAAGGTTGTAGGGCTGAGCAGTTCATACCGCGGAACATTTCGCCTGCCAGGGGCGCCGACCAGCCACACGGCAGCATGTGAGGTGTGTCAAAATATCCGTGCCGGTCTGTTGGTTGCCGTGTTCGGCGGGTTAGTCTACCCGTCAGTTCAGCGGCTGCCGTGTTCGGCGGGTTAGTCTACCTGTCGGTCCGCTGGTCGGACTAAAAAAAGCTGGCGAAAATGACCAATTCAGTTCTGATGGCCACCCACCTGCTCTGCGAGGTTTCTGACTTGATGTTGGAGACGTCGACACATGGTGTGTTCTCTCCTACGAAGGTGACGTAGGCGCAGCACGCGTCATATTTGGGCTCGCCGTCTGCTGAGCCGAGGATCAGCTGGACTGTGCGCTCGAAATTGTCATCCAGATCCAGGATGACGTCAAACATCTTAAGAACGCCGGAATGTACGGACCAATCGTCTCCGCTGTCTGTGAGCAGTGAAACGGGTGATCATCAGTCATCGGTCATGGTTAGCGGCATTGGAAATAACAAATTCCTCAGCAAAACCAACGGATCCTACATCCAACGATTTTGGAAGGGATTAAATCAAGGGATATTTGGTATGAAGTACGAGAAGTCGTTTGTTTACATTCTAAGGAAACATTTTGAATCAAATCTAGTAATTTTAGGTACTCTTCCTCCGTCCAAAATGTCATCCGAGGGTCTTATCTGAAGATTCATGTGTCCATGTAGATTAGCTCATTATACTGTTGACATACATAACTTGATGACGTTACTCGGTGCGTCCACCCGCGCAGCTTAGCAGGGATGTGCTCGACTCAGATGTTTCAGACTAACTCGACCCTGATTCATTTTCAAAGGGACTCTGACTCAAAGCAGAGATTTGTTTTATTCGATCCAACTTTGACCCATATGCTTTTACCCCTGACTCAACTCTAACTCAAGCGATGGGGCGGGGGACAATTTTTGAGTTGACTCAATTTTGACTCATTTGATTTTACTTTTGACTCAACTCTGACACATGTGAAAGTTTCTTGAGTCGAATAATTTTTAACTCACGCTCAACTGACTTTAGGACTTTGATTCAACTTTCAAATGGTTAGCTACGTTTATTGGGAGTATCGCTTGTAGCGAGGCCAGGTTTCTCGGTGTTCCCGCCGGGACGCGGCCAGGCAGAAGAATAACGCGTTGGATCCTAGCCGAATTGTGTTATTTCAGAAGACAGTTGAGCAGTAGTGGCGAGGCGAGGCGATGCGAACAGCACACTAGCACGTGAGCACAAAATGAAGCAAAGCACGAGAGTAGGTGGTAGCAGTCTGGCGCGTATGGCGCCCGGGTTCACTCTGAGGAGTCGACTCAGCTTTGACTCAAGCACTATCCAGGTTACTCAACTTTGACTCAAGCGACATCCATGCGACTCGGCTCTGACTCAACTCTGACTCAAGCGTCATATGTACGACTCGACTCTGACTCAACACACCTCATTTTTCTTAAGTGACTCGACTCTGACTTAAGTTGAGTCAGTTTCGAGTCAAGTTTGAATCACCGATATTCTAAGTCAAGCACGACCCTGCAGCTCAGTCGGTAGGACACCAAGCTGTAAACTGGCCCACCCTGGCATGGTGAATTCGAGATGCTTCCGTGCTCGATGTCCGCTTCTGATATGATTGGCCTAAGGTCAGTGCCGGAGCGGCCACAAATGGGTGCGGGCGGCGTCTCTCACCGGCAGTGAACGTGAGGAAGCGGGGCTCGGGCGCCGTCGCCGACTCGTTCGTGTCCACCTGAATCGGAATCGAGGCTTCCCAAGTGAAGTCACCGGCTTCGTACAGGATGGCCTGGAAGTTGGCGGTGGCGCCGGAGGTGACGGGGATCACTAGCGCCACCGAGGTAGTCACGGTGTCCTGGTCCAGGTCCGTCGTGTCAGCAAACGTCGGCCACATCCCTGACGGAGTGCAGGTCGGGTCAGACAACTTCTAAGCACGCGTGCATTAGGCTATGAATAAATGTGGACCTCATCAGACCTGAACGCCCAGAGATGAGTGGTGCGCCGTGCGACTGCTGAGTGCTGTAACCCTTGTGAACCGCGACGGACAGAGGTCCTTGACTCCTCGGTGAACACCCCGTACGCCGCCCGGTCTTGGCCTCCACTCACCGGCGTTGGCGTATCGCATCAGCTGAACGGTCATTGAGGTCGCCAGGCTGTCGTTGGCGCGACTCTGTATGCCGAAGTCCGCCTCGGGGCTGTTGTACGACTGGTAGTGGATCAGGCGTCGGAACGCCGCCTCCTGTTTGCAGACGTAGTTGTCGCCGATGTGTGTGACTCGGATGTCGCAGAACTTGATCTTATCGTCTGCGTCGGCGGCCGACACCGTCCACCGAGCGTCCGAGATGACGCCGGGGGTCCACTGTCGGCCGCAGCGCCACGTCAGACCTCACCGGCGCAGCATATAGTGACAAGAAGTTAGAGATATAAATACCTGATAAAGCCTGAGGGTTTAACACAATCTGTTTGGCTTAGTAACGTGTCGAAAACTGATGTTCACTGACAGGTGTCTTATCACGGCAGTCATATCCGGGCGCAGACCATATATGACTATGACCATATCCGGACGCCGACCGGTGCCAGGACTGGGCTCCTGAACATCAGTCTGAAGTCTGAGGGAGACTGAACTGCTCAGCGTCAATCAGCAGTCTGCAGGGACTGAGCTGCCGGACTGACCTTGAAGTGCAGGTCGACGAGGACTGTCTGGCCGGGTCGGAACGGCTTCTCGTTCCAGCCGCGGATCGACGTCCACACCTTCCGCGGCTGACCAGTCGGAGCGGCCGCCAGCATCACCTTGTTGGCATTGGTCGCGTACGATATCCGTGCCGCAAAGGCGCCCAGCACCGTTTCGCTCTCCACCATGGCGTTGAAAAGAAGAGCTGAAAATGGAATTTAAAATAACTAGTGCTGCTTTATCGCTCATCTTGAGAAAGCTAATTTTGATGAAAAGTTTCCAAATTGTCAACGATAGGAATACAAATGACCATAAGTTTATAGTTTTACCCGAACTTAATGGCAAAGAAAAAAACATTGGTTACAGCATGAACATTCTTTGGCGATGCATATGTACACTAGTGATATGTTTTGTCCTCTCAAGAATTCAGCTTTTTGGACTGCACCTATTAATCATAAAAGTATCCAGTCGTGCTGGACGAGGTCACTCACGGGTCGGAAGGTTCCCACTCTCAAATGTGTTGTTGGGTCCGAAACTAGCCATGTGCTGGTAGACAAAGTTGACAACGACCAGGTTGCCCTCGGTACTGCTCTCAGGGTGCGTGGGCAGCGCGCAGACCGAACCCAGCTGGAAGCCGTCCGAGCTCGGCGCCGGCTGAGTCAACGTCAGGTTGTTCCTGTGGCGCCACGGTATCAGTCGTCACCTCAGCACGTGCTTGGTAAATGAGCCAATACAATGGCTAGACATGACAAAAGCCAAGTTATTTCAATGGCTTTAATAGACAGACTTACAAAGCTTCCTGCAAACGCTTTTCATTGGATGATATTAAGGTTGTACTAAGTGCATGATTTTTTGCTTACAAAGCGGAACAAATATAGACATATGAAACATTACCATTACCCAAATATGTACAAGTCGTAGACAATGACAGTCTATTTTCCCCTTGTGACTGAGTGTTCGGTCGGATCGTTGCACTCCTCACGTGGTGGTGGTGACGGCGTCAGCGAAGGTGTGAAGATTACAGGGCAGGTTGGAGCCCACGGAGACGATGGCGGCGCGACACAGCCGCAGCTGGCCGCCGCCCACCTCCGGCCGCACCACTGCCGCCCGGAAGTCCGGGTAGCTGGCGCCCGGCGGCACGAACACGCTCATGTTGAAGCCGATGACGCCGCCGCCGTACAGCGTCGTCCCGGTGCTGGCCCTGTGCAACACCGGAACAGCGGATACACCATGGAAGAAGGAACGTCACCAAAAGTGTGTGTGTGTGTGTGTGTGTGTGTGTGTGTGTGTGTGTGTGTGTGTGTGTGTGTGTGTGTGTGTGTGTGTGTGTGTTGTGTGTGTGTGTGTGTGTGTGTGTGTGTGTGTGTTGGCACGTCGCGCGCGTGTGGGAGGGGGGAGCAGTTGGCAACTTTTATCTTCGTCTTGAGAGAAGCCAAAGCCCTTAAGCAAGATTAATTTGCAGATGTGAGCTCTTATCGCCTTGCGAACCGTTTTCCATTTAAATTCTAAACAAATCTTACTAAGCAAAGGAAAATATATTAACAAGTTTTTAAACACAAAAGTGGGGCGGACGCATCCCCCGGCTCCTCTGCTTCCCCGTCTATGGGACACACAGCGCTCAATATTAATATTAACGCTGCAATAAGTCATGGGTGCTCAAGGGACAAAGTAAAGGTTTAGTTTTCAACGTGGTTAAAGGAAGTGTGCCTACTCTTTTGGAATGTCAAATATATTTTTATTATGGTAAGAAGCTATTGGTTTGATCATTGATTACGATAAAATTCACGTCTGGAATCCCTTTAGTTGAACTTTTACTTATATTCTGTTTTGCATTTGTTTTGTTTCAAAACTCATAAACGATCGCCACTATAAATATAGTAACGAGGATGTTACCTACAATGGCGCACCAAAGACAATAAACAACCCTGTGCGAACAATATAAAATCGCTATCGAGGTTCTGTTCGGCAGCTGCTATCAGTGCGCACGAGTTGTTTTCTATTGGCCAGCGCTAACAATATATGCTAGCGTTGTAATTTAAGGGCAATGCTTCTAGTTGCGAAAGCTCTCTGGCGAATATATATAATTTTGTGCTGCCAACATGATCTTGGTGAATTTGGAATATCTCAGCAACTATATAGAGTGAATATGGATAAATGAAGAAGGTATATGGCTAGATTCAGATACAAATATATAGACCAGTGTCAACAACTCCAAATGACCGTTGTGAGTAGGCACTAGGCGTGGGCACACTCCATTTAAAGTATTTCAACGCATTAATGTCTCGGACCCTTCAAAAAACCTTTTTCTAAGATACTTTCCTAAAGCTTGTCGCGTGATATCTAAGTTCTAACTAGCGCCATCTGATAATTGTATTCTATAAAAGAATTTAGGAAAGCGCTTTGCGTTCAATCATACATTTTCCTCGGTCGTCTTGTCCGTCACATCGCAGAGCTGCTTTCTTTCACTGCATATAATTTCAACACTGAGCGTTAAAACGAGCCGTTTCCAACTCAAGCTTGCCCAAGGTAAGTAAATCCCAAGCTCGACGCTTAACCGATCCAACCGTTGGAAATGATGAGCTACAAACACTTCCCATCAGTAGCTGCGTTAAGCATTATATAGGGCAGATGAGAAGCTATAGCAGCCCGATAATTAGGGAGTAACAGAGCTGCCAGCGATGGTCTCTGGATCTGGACGACTCTGGACCACGATGGCTGCTCGCTGGGCGGGTGAACCTTTTGTCGCTGGTCAGTGCACGTTAAATGCTGTACGGGGCACATCGGAACACTTATTCACCGGCAACTTACGTCTTACAGTTGACACTTACACTCGCGGCAGGGTGCTGGTAATGTTTCCCGCCATCTGGAAAGCCCGAGACGTGGTGGCGTTCGGCCTTTCACTCTGAAAGGAGCATAACGCAGTGAAAGCATTTCAATTCAGAAGTTTGAAGCATGATATTGTTCATTATTGAGAATAAATTTAGTGGTCAGAATGTTAACATTTTAACCCTCGCCCTACAGGAGCGTTTTTCACCTTCGCCCTACGGGGGGGGGAAGGGCCTGACAGGCCCAACCCTGCTAACTTCCAAAACAAGCAACATAAAAAATATTGCCTTTCATGTGAGGAATCCGATGGTATATCATTTTTGGTTTCAGGTCAACGGGTGACCTTCCAGGTCAAGTGAATGACCCAAAATTGACCACATGGCACATCCAAAAATAGCGATTTTGCTCAGGCCGTCGTAATTATTAAAGTTATAAAAATAAAATGATTGAATTAGCGTCAAGTTGTTGGTTTTTGAATTAGCTATCTACCCATATATATCGATTTTTAGGTCTGGGTTGGTTATTGACCTCTTAGGTCACGGAAATCTTCACCATCGATCATAATTGCTATGGGCGATTAGCATTAGCAGCCTCTACTCGATCACGTTCGATAGCGATCAGAAAAACACAAAATTAGAATATAATATATGCAAATAAAAAGAAATGTTCCTAGACCAGTTGTGGCTCCTGATTACATGAAAGGTACATATTTGTTCGTATCTGGTCAACAAAAGTAAAAAAAAAAGAATTAAGAAAATGACGTCATAAGTTTCGTCTTACACTAAAGAAGCCATCTCTCAGTCAAAAATATAGATATTGCTTTGAAATTTGGTTTGGGATTTCTTATCAGGCTTTTCAAATATTTTGGAAAAATTGGATTTTGTGTGGATTTCCCCCTCCATTTTTTTTTAACTTTTGGGGTCAAAAACCAAAAACTTTGAAAATCTGATACCACCACATAAAATAAATTGTGATTTACGTCTTGCCTGTTTTTGGTTTGCATTTTGCAGCAAAACTCTATTTTCTATGATTTTCAAACATTTATCGTGACGAACATGACGTCATCCAAACGTGATTATCTAAAAAAATATCTTACCGATTTCAACGAACTTTTGACATAATACGTATAATTGTTGTAAACTCAGTTACTTAAAATTTCAAAAATATGTGTAACATGCGTAAGAAGTAATTCAAGGAAAAGCTCTGGGCGGGGGGGGGGGGCTTTCAGGCCACTCCCCCCGTAGAGCGAGGATTAAGATTTAATGATTTGTCATGGGTATTAAATTATACATGTTAAATATGATATTACAACTTAGTAGTACATTTAGCCTTACGTCGCCGAGCAAATACGATTGTCACTGAATAAGAAGTGTCACGTATTTGACGTGGTCATGGTGCATTAATGAGTGCATGTTTTGAATTAAGGCCTGCAGTGTCGTAGTCGGAGTCGCAAGCTGAGTCGGAGTCGGTAAAATATTGCTGAATCCGACTCAGGCTGGCAGGTTTGGGCACCTATGGTCAATGGGCATTGCACCTTTAGAAACATTTTTAATTGACCATCGATGGCAATGATTAGAAATAGTTTTGACGCCTTCGAATTTTTCACTAAGTTTATTTTTCCACATCATAAATTTCCCTAATAAGTTTGTATTACCATGAGGGATAAAGAACCACCTCCTTCCCGAGGGTGACTTCGGTTGCAGGTTCAAAATGAAACTCCAAGTAATTTTGAAGACGATCATAATAAATAGATATATTTGTCAATAAATCCGGGTTACAAATATGTTTTTGTTGATTTGCAAGAAAGCGTTGCTACTCTCCTCTGATAACAATTGAGAACATTTAATTGCTACTGAATATGTATTTAGTTGACTTATGATCAGATATGTTCCATTCCCCCAGGCGTATTGGCCTTTAAATGAATATTGTGGAGACGGGTGATATGCTACAGCACTTCCGCACATTGCAAACTATTGCTCCGTGCTTACTTTTTCCATGTGCAAGTTTTTTTCGTCAATCGAACTATCAGAACACCGCGAAAATGGCCCAAGATCCTTTGGGATCATAGATCCGAGGTTCAGGGACCCTAAGTGGATCTCAGGCTATTTTCGAACGTTTTTGATAGCTAAACAAACCAAACATTCTCAGACAATAGGGAGGGATCCGGACGCTAGAAGTTACAACGCATATTAGTGCTGTGTTGCTGCTTTCGTTGTCAGAACATTGATTCCAAATTTGAGGCTTCTGGGATCCGAGCACATGTCTGCTTATGATTGCCTTCCGACCCGGTATATTTTTTGACGCCTGCAATTGTAAAACTGAGTTATGACCAGCTGCTATGTTCATCAAATTTGTATAACTAGTTTTTCAATATATGACCAGAATTGAAGTAGATTTTGCTGTTGTGCTGTGGGTTTGGATGTGGGTGATGTCTTCTTCTACATACCCGCAAGCAATGGCTTCAGCTGAATAACCCGCGCCCCTATGGGGTCTTTAAGCCCAAGATGGCCCCACTGGAGGGGGGGGGCAAATTCTGCTCCTCAGTATATTCCGAACTAGTAACCGCAGCGAGACGAACCAGAAACATTACCAAGTGCTCTTGAGGCACATCTTAAGCACACTTGAGTCTTTCAAATTAAGGTCATATGTTAGGTACAGAGTAAGATCAAAAGTCAAAATGAAAATATTTGCGTATATATATATAATATATATAATTATATATACTAATATATATATATTATATATATAATATATTTAGATATTATGTATTTGCTGCATCTGGTCATAAGAAACAAATTAGTTATTTCACAAATTATGTAATGAAATAGGTAACTACTAATGCTTGTGAAGCCATAAGTTAGTGAAAATGGCGTTATCGTGTATAAATTTAGTTCGGACATTGTCTTGATGTGGCTTACCTTATTCTGCTTTTGAATATTCTTGGAAAATTGAATTTAGTTGATTTTTACTTTTTGTGAAAATGAGGGAGGAGGAAGGAGGCAAAAGACACAAACTTTTAAAGCCCGAGAATGTTTTCAGGAGAATGTCATTGTCATTGTATTGATGCCCTTTATTTAGAAAATTCTCAAAACCTGACTATCATACAAATTTACAAACATTTGTCGTTCATTTTTTCAGTAAAAAATGACGTGACATAACTTTACTTGAACGTTTTTACTCCCAAAGAACTTACCAAATTTCAATTATTTGTTAAGGTGTAGAATTTATAGATCCATTGGGTATATACAGTTTGACAACGATGTCTACAACCGTGATCAAGATATGAAGACAATTCGGGAAGGCGATTCTGCTATACAGCGGGACATGGGTTTTAGGTCGGAGTCGATCTCGGAGTCAGAGTCGGAGTGGGAGTCGACTCCTGATTAGCAGATTTGGAGTTGGAGTCACCGGACAACCGATTGACTATGCGCAACCCTGGGCCCAATCTCACCAAGTGCGGTAAATTTGTATTTGGGGTAGAACGGGCCATTTTATCCCAACTCAATCTCACCAAACCGGGTGGGGTAGATTCGACCGCTTCCAAAATACCCCATGCCGTAAATCTGATTCTACCCCATTTTTGCGGTAAATAAGATGCTCGCGGCGGTGAAATCGATGAATAGACTGGAATAATCAGCTGTTTGCGGTTGATTCTACCCCAAATGAGCACCGGAATCACGGCACAATTTCTGCCGTATTTAGCTTCTTCCGAACCATGTTTGTTACGAAGATAACGATTAACTCAAGGGATTAATTGCAGAAGTTTGCTCGTCCCGCATTACTTGCCACGGAGATTCAACGCCTGCCTGAAAAGCTAAGGTAAGTTGTGGTTATGTCTTCGAATATTCCTTCACCAATTAGCCATGTTGATAATGTATGCGTTTGTAAATCACGAGTATGACCCAGAAAATGCCAGGGTGATAGAAGACGCAGTGGGCAGCAGTGGCGGATCCAGAGGAGGGGGCCAGGGGGATATGGCCCCCCTTGGGCCTCGAACTTGAGGGGGCACTCCGGCTGCCTTAGGGGGCACTCTGGTCGCCTGAGGGGGCACTCTGGTCGCCTGGTGGGGCACTCTGGCCGCCTGAGGGACACCCTGACCGTCTGAGGGGGCACTCTGGCCGTCTAAGGGGCATCCTGGCCGCCTGATGGGGGCACACTGGCCGGCTGAGGGGGGAGGGGGCCTCTGTTGACCTGAGGTGCCCTCAAAATTTTGAAAAAAAATGAAATAGGGGCACCCTAAAAATATAGTGGATCAAATCCGTCGAGTTTTCAGATTTGGGTATAGGTAGGGGCACTACTGAAATTGACGGCCCTCTCCTTAAATATTTTCTGGATCCGCCACTGATGGGCAGTGCCTCCCTCTGTACATCAATATGGATCTATCTGTATTACAGATGTCGCTGCTTGTTGAATTATTGATAATTTAGGTCAGATTGCATTAACCATTAGTGGTTTGCAGAGAAACTATGCGCCTTACCTTACCCATGTTGCCTTAGTGG
>VOPJ01002454.1:0-32663 GCA_014673585.1 Semibalanus balanoides
CCTGTCCTGTGTCCTGTCCTGTGTCCTGTCCTGTGTCCTGTCCTGTGTCCTGTCCTGTCCTGACCTGCCCCTGCTCTGCCCGGGGGCGTCTGTCTGTGTCGACAGTTATGTAGCGACAGCAGCAGAAAGCTGGCCGTGTCGACAGAGCGGTGGCGGCGGTGACGCCGTGCCAGCACCATTACCGACCGCCAGTCATTATTAGGCTGGCTGCCGGTAGAACATAACCACTGGCTTTATCGCGCCAGGGTAGGTGGGTACGTGGAAGCTCCAGTTTAATGAGGGAGAATAATACTTTGGCCATCTTTTTAACACTCATTTGCAGCTTAAATTCACTCAATTACAACTTAATACAAAAAACAATCTTTTCGCCTCAGCTCCACTTTTTTAACCCTCATTTCCTACTTTTTGTAGTTGTGGTGTTAGCGATACGAGCATCGAGCATTGATGACGTCACTGGTATCTCACGGCAAAGTTTAGTTGAACCAATCTCCACCCAGGGTTAGTTTTGAATCTCCATCAGCAGCGATATAGTATAAAGGTTAGGTGAGGTTCGATTAGGATCCAACCAGAAGGTTCCAGACGAGATTTAGGGACGAAGAATTGCGAAAGAATATTTTGTCATGCACCAGTGACGTCATCAAACCAGCTGCACCGCTCGGCCTGTACACGGTGTGAAATAAGAGGTTTTAAGTGAAAAATGAGGGACCTTAAGTGAGAAATGAGGATTTTAGGTTGGAATATATCAGAAAATGTGAATGAGATTGTTTTAGGCTCGAGAAAGGGTAAAAAGATGAGTTGAGGGAAAACAGTTGGAAAGAGGGTTTTTTAATGCGCCGATTTATTGTAACCCTTTAATAAGACTTGCCTTTGATGGAAACGAGTCATAGATCAGAAGACACATTTCTGAGTCTGAGCTCTGGAGCATCGTGTTTTCCCTCGATTACAAATTGAAATAACCCATGTTGTGAAACAACATATATTTACAAATTCTCTAAACAAACTGAAGCATTTTCAGTCTGTTTTGCCACATATCCGGACACAAATGCATCGTTGAAACATAATAGAAATGGTGAAGGCTCATTGGTTACCACACCCCAAAACAGCTCCCAGACCTCTGGTTTGAAATGAAAAGCGCTCCGGTTGGCATGCTAGGATATTGCTTTGGCGCCGTCTCATCTGCGGGAGACGGAAAACGCACCGGTTCCCGCCACCCTGGAGATGCCAGCAATCAAAACAGCACTCCGTCACCCAACAACACGGGCCGTCGGCAGTCAGGGAGCGGGGGGCGGCACAGCAGACCGTCCAGTCTCTCCCCGAGAGGCCGGCATGGCTGGTGTGCTGTGGAATGGTATAGTGTGGAATGACGGAATGGCTAGTGTGCTGTGGAATGGTATAGTGTGGAATGAAGGAATGGCTGGTGTGCTGTGGAATGGTATAGTGTGCAATGACGGAACACGGTGTACACCGTAGAATGATCTGACGCAATGCTGAATGGTGTTTGGTGTGATGTGTTGCGATATGCTGCGATATTACGTGATATAGTGTGATATGACTTGGTATGGTGTGATACGGCATGACGTGGAATGAGGGGATATGGAGCGGTATGGTATCCCCACATTCACCAGCCGACAATGGCAGAGGCGGCAAGCCAGGCGCGTAGCCAGGATTTTTCTCAGGGCGTGAGGGCATGCCGGTGGCATAATTAAATTTCGCTCCCAGTCATATGTTGTTTATTGGGGTGGGGGGAAGGGGGTAGGGGTGGGAGTAGGGTCAGGTCGTCAGATAATCTCATTTTATCTAGTGTACATTTTTTTGCTCACGGGGGAGAGGGGAGAATGACCCCCGTGCCCCCCTTGGCAACGTCCGTGCAGCAAGCAGAATAAAATGGACGGAAGGGGCAAAAATTACGAAATTTCGAAATCATTACGAAAACTGTGAATTCATACTAGAAAGAACCGCATGCGGAAGGTGTTTATCCAACAGACGTCTCTGAGAAGTGAAAACCACTGATCGGCACATTTTCGTGTAGGAAATAAGCAGTTTGTATCACCATCGCCATCCTGCTCTATAGTGCCGGCACTCGAGGACAGCACAGCGTCCAAGGACCAGGGACGGCGCCACCGGGGGCAGGAGGGCAGTCGCCCCTGTCGTCGGGCAGGAGGGAACATTCTTTTTGCCCCTTGTCATTTAAGGAGGCCCTTCCATGCTTCAAAGAGACCCCATCTCGCAGGCCCCATCGCGGAGGTCACAGGGCCCCGCCCCCTGGAAGCCAGAGGAGGTCCTATGGACTTGAAGGTCAGAGGGGGCCTCTGAAGGCCAGAGGAGGACATCTGGAAGCCAGAGGAGAGGTCAGAGGGGGACCTATACCTATGGAGGTAAGAGGTGGGTCCCTGGAGGTCAGACAGGGTCCTTTATAGGTCAGACAGGCCCCTGAAGGCCAGAGGGGGTCCTATGGAGGTCAGAGGTGTCCCTGAAGTCAAGAAGCGGCCCTCTGTAAGCCAGAGGGGAGGTGAAAGGAGCCCTGTGGAGGTCAAAGGCCCCCTCGCAAGTGGAGGCCCCCAAGTTTCGTCTTGCCCCCTGACAAAATCCGTGGCGCCGCCCCTGCCCAGGATTCCGTCCCAGACTGCCGGCCGTCTGGAGGCAACTCAATCAATTACGGCGGTGACAGCTCGGGGTGACGGCCGCCGCCGCCGACCGCTGCCGCCACTCCAGCCAACAGGTGGTCAGGGGGGGGCGTCCCCCTCCCCCGCCACCACTTAGGGAAATAACTCAGCACAAGACGGGCGCGTGCCGGCTCTCAGCAGCGCATCTCAGGCGGAACAGGAGACTGAAGCGGCCGCCGACGCGGCTGACTGGCCACCGACACGGTACCTGCCGCCCTCCAGAGACGACCCATAACGGTGAAACGCTCGGCACAACGGAACAACAACATAGACACAGCTCGGCTTGGGAGTGTGGGGGCTATATTAAAAGCTCACATTCAATGCTGCCCATATTAACCCGCGCCGGGTCGGGGGAAGGGGCGTTTAGAAGCCCCCTGAGGTTTTTCGAGGATAGCGTAAAAGCGGCGGCGCGCAGAGCCGCCGTTTTTGGCAGAGCTGTTGGGGTATCAATTGCCAACATACTGTGCAATTTTTAACTCAAGTCATCTCAGGTCAGGTCACCAGGCCAGGTCATGTGACCCCACCTTAAAAGGTTTGCGGTGCTACCAAAGCCACAGCTTTCGGCCGATCGCCTTCGTACTTACAGGATAGTATAAGAGCATGACTACCTACAGTTCATATATATATATATATCGTTTTTTATATCGGCGACCTAAGGTCAGGTCAATTCTTGAACTCTTCATTATAAGTCAGTGGGGAAATATTCAAATGCTTTCCATTCTGAGGATACGCATATCAGCCCAACTCCTTCTGTATCATGCTATTATAGGCCATTATTGAAGACCAAGGTGCAGTCTTCGTTCTGGTATCCATACAGGGTCAGCCGAGGTCACCAACACCTGTTTGTCAATAACTCTGGATAAAATCAAGATATATAAGTGACAACAGCACCAATGTGTTAGTCTCGTCCAGACACGTCTCTCAATGTGCAGTATGACCTTATTGGGTCACCACTCGACCTTGACCTGAGGTCACATTTCTATCTAGGTTGACCTAACCTAGTTATCATATATATGATTCAAAGCGCCTTGACGAGACAAACACGATGGTGTCACAATTACTTCCGTATCTTAAATAAGTTAACAGCTATTCGTGAAAACAGTTTTGGCAAAACTAGTCTTTTTCACTTTTGATGACCTCTGGAGCCTAAACTGTTTAATTTAGTTCAAATTTGAGGACATGTTGGCAATTTCAAATTCCAATAGCCCTCGATTGTTTTTTTCCGTTTGCTCCTAGCTATCATAGTTTCCGAGATAATCGGGGGTATCTGGAGCTAAGTCCTAAATCTGGAAAAACTGGCCTTTGATGACTCTGGTGACCCTAATATTGACCTGATAAAATTGTCACCGAAATAGTTTCAAAATCACTTTTGACGAGCTCTCGAACAGCGTTTTTGGTTTATGTCTAGGTCCCATAGCAGCCGAGTTAGAAGGGGGCGTCGAAACGCCCCCCCCCCCGGCCCGAGGAAGGTGGCGCCGAGCACCGGCCCAGCGCGGGTTAGCTGTCGAAATACCCTATAAGTGGCAGGCTCCTGGCTACCCCTATTAGTGGCGGGGGGAGGGGAGGGGCGGATATCACCCACCGGAGATCTCGAGATCTACCCGTCCGATTTTCACAAATCAAATGGTGTTCGATTCCCCTTAACACGATCTACATTTCTAAACAAATGGATTTAATACATTTCGAATAGGGGAGCAACGAGGGCCCAAAAATACAAAAATAGAGGTATTTTTGAGCCAACACAGCTGCCATGTTTATAAACAAATTTTAACGGAACTAATAGGAATCAATAGATATTGCAAAGGAGAATGCATTTGAAGACGATTTTTGAAAATGCAAAAATCATAGACGTGTGCAGGTCACTAAATTGGGGGTGGAGGGGGGGGGGTGAAGTAAAAGCGTATTTCGACAGCTAAATACATGGATTTTTCTGGATAAATGCAATGATTCGTTATTTTACATCAGACAAGACAGTTATTCAGCATATTTTTGTGCCATAGGCGGTGCCAGGTTACCGAAAAGGGACGCTAAATATATAAATATTAAACCCAGTCATGCTGCTACCAAGGAATATGAAGACGTTACTGGTCAATATTTCCGTTTTGAATGTTGTAATTCATCATAGGCGTATCCAGGATCAAAATTGGGAAGGCGCAATAACTTTTGATAGGAATATTTCCCGCTATTATAATACCAACAAGTCAACACTGACTATTTTTATTGCAACTTCAATTTACATTACTTACCCACTTTTTACCCTACCTGGGCTCGCCTATTATCCTATTATGTTTCAAAAAGGACCCTCTGGTGCGTTTTTTATCAGAAAACTGCAGTATGTTATGTCATTGTAGGCTTATGCATCATTGTTTCCTTGCAATAATATGACCCTCTTTTTTCGATTCCTGAGCGCGCCTCTGCAATAAAATATATGCATTCCCTCTCCTGACCTCATATCTGTATACATCATTCTCAAATATCTATTTGTTGTGCCGTAATCGCTTGCATATCGTAATCACCATGCTAGTCAACTCCCTTTTTATGTGCCTGAACACGCCCTTGAAACTCAAGATGCGATGATGATGATTGGGGTTTAAGAGCGGACCGACAACAAAGGTCACATGCCGCCCAGAAACTCAAGATGTAATACAATATGTAAATAATATAAGCAGAAACTATACTTAGCATCTCCATATCCATAAACACACTTTACATAGCTTTATTGACTGCCAGCTAGGCGTTTCATACTTCTTAGAAACCTCCCCTTTTCAAGTACCTGAAACCGCCTCTGCCGTAAAAAATGCTGTATATCATTAGCATTAACTAATTTGAACTTATTTCACTCACCGTAAACCTATGCAACTCCTTCATACTTGAGGCATTTAGAAAGAAGCCGTGAATATCGCATTTTTGTTTTATCGCCAAATGTCGCCGAAAAATCCTCCCAAAAATGGTCCCTGGAACCACCCTGGAACCTCCTCTGTTCAAGTCAGGAACTCAAAATTTTGACATCAGATGTGAAAATCAATTAAGGAAAAGCCCAAAATTTCATGAGCTTACTTGGAGATATCCAAGAAAAACGTGAGGGGTGGGCGGAATCCGACCCCTGCCACAAATAGGGTTAAACTAATGCATTTCCAAATAATAGTGATACGTGATATTCAATAAATTGAATAAGGAATTTTCAACAAAGTCTATCAATATATTAGTTTTTGGAGAGTGTATTACACAAATTTGAAGAAAGAAACAAAACAACAATATTTCATGTCAGAGCCAGCGGTCATCCGCAACCCTCACACGCCGGGCCCCCTGTAACGGCGGCCGGCAGAATATACCGGGCGTCGCAGGCCGCCGTCCTAACTCAATCGCTCCGTCTTCATTGGGCGGCCGATGGGCCGGGACGGGCCGCTGTCAGCCCGTGCCGGTCCACAGGGTACCCCGTTCAGTAGCATTACACGAGAGGGCCGGCACCGTGTGAGAACCACAGTCGCCCGGGACGGTGCAGTGCGAGGGCCGGCTGAGAGGCTGGGTAATGCAGCAGGGCTGGGCCGGGTGCCGGTGCAGCGTCAGAGCCGGCTGGGCTGAGCTGTGCCGGGGGCAGAGCAGCGTCAGAGCCGGCTACGGTGGGCCAGGGGTCGGTGCTGGGCTGGGACGGGAGCCGGCGCAGCGTCAGAGCCGGCGAAGCTCGGTACCACAGCTGGGCTGGGCCGGGGGCCGGCGCTACGTCAGAGCTGGCTGCGGCTGGGTACCGGGACCAGCCCCTGTCCCAGCCGTGATGCTCTCGAAACACCGTGATAGGATGCTGCACTTAGGTAGATGGGGCGCGTCAAAATGCTGATGGATGTCTGCCTGTCTGCACGCCATCCATCAGCGGGTGTTCCACGGGATAGTGTGGGGATGTCTGTAGCAGACGCATATAGCCATATAGCTCCCCGCAATCACCGGCTGGGGGCCAGCTTTGCCAGAACGCTGCTCAATAATAACTGCACTGTCAATGTCACGCCAACAATGATCATCTCCTCCAATGCTCCAGCACGAATCCATTACGTTCAGTGTAGTGATGCGACACTGCTGCTGCCGGGACGACCGATACCAATGCTGGGTCCGTTTTCCGTCTCCTCTCCGGACGGGCAGCGTGACTGCCAGTGTTTGTCTGCCAGTGTTGTGTCAGAGTGTGTCTGCCGGTGTTTGTCGGTGTGATGTACTCACGTCTGCCGGTGTTTGTCGGTGTGATGTACTCACGTCTGCCGGTGTGATGTACTCACGTCTGCCGGTGTTTGTCTGTGCGAAGTACTCACGTCTGCCGGTGTTTGTCGGTGTGATGTACTCACGTCTGCCGGTGTTTGTCGGTGTGATGTACTCACGTCTGCCGCGCTCCGGCAGACCTCAGAGTCATCACCACCGACAACCCAACTGATTCACATTCAACAGCCGACAAACACGCACCGGCGAGAGCAGGTTTGAGTACATTCACCACCCGACAACCACGCAGACGGTATATCTGTTTGATCGGTGTGATGTACTCACCGTCTGTGCCGGTTGTTTGTCGGGTGTTGACGCGTACTCACGTTCTGGCCGAGTCTTGTCGGTGTGATGTACTCACGTCTGCCGGTGTTTGTCGGTGTGATGTACTCACGTCTGCCGGTGTTTGTCTGTGCGATGTACTCACGTCTGCCGGTGTTTGTCGGTGTGATGTATTCACGTCTGGCGGTGTTTGTCGATGTAATGTACTCACGTCTGCCGGTGTTTGTCTGTGCGAAGTACTCACGTCTGCCGGTGTTTGTCGGTGATGTTGAGCAGCGCTGACCGGCTGGCCCGCTCCACCAGACGGACGGCCACACGGCTGTGGTCGGCCTCACAGGCTAGGTGGAGAGCCGTGCGGCCCTGTCGGTCCTTATGGCCCGGCGGTGAGCCCGCGTCCAGCAGACACTCTGTAACGCGGCCACACAGGTAACAGTTACACAGAGACACAGATACGCACACCACACGCATACTGAGAGAGTGTGTGATTTGGGTTTTTGGGGGGCGCTAAAGCTCATTGAGGCTATCAAGCGCCCTCGCATACGGAGAGACTAACGGGCTACATAATCGCTCAGCATGCTAGCATGCGGGAGACAGCGGCCCGATAGAAGGGTCCGGCTCAGCGCTCAAGCTGTACAGGTGTGCACAAAATTCGGACAGTCGTACACGAGTGAACATGACAGACGCAGACAGATACAACGACAGATGCGACACACTACATTTAGTTAGAGAGCCAGAATGTATCAGAGTGGGAGCCTGACCGGCCGCTGGGGACTCGGCACTCGGGCCCACGCGGCACTCGATCACAGCGGCCCAGTCCGCCCCACAGTCACAGTACCGCACTGCTCTGCCAGCCCAGCAGGACTATCAGTGCTGGTGTCGGCCTTACCTACGGCGGCCAGATGGCCGTAGCGTGCGGCGGCCTGCAGCGGGGTGCGGCCACGCTCGTCCTCGGCGGTCAGCGGCTCCCGGCAGGTGACCAGCAGGGGGACACACTCGCGCCGGCCGCGCTCCGCCGCCACGTGCAGCGGCGTCCGGCCGCGGCCGTCCCCGGAGGACAGAGGCGCGCTGCCGTAGTGGGTCAGTAGCACAGAGAGACAGTGCTCACTGCCCTGGTACCTGTAGACAGACAGACAGACATACAGACAGTGATCACTGCCCTGGTACCTGCTAACAGACAGACATACACACAGTGATCACTGCCCTGGTACCTGCTAACAGACAGACATACACACAGTGATCACTGCCCTGGTACCTTCAGACACACAGACATACAAACAGTGATCACTGCCCTGGTACCTGCAGACATACACACAAAACACATAGTGTATTTCAGAAGTATTTCTCTCTGAAAATAAGCTCCAGCGCTGCCACGATACGAGCGCCGCAGTTTCCACCGGCCCACGGCCCGAACCCGACTGCTGACGGCTGTTTTCAGTTCCGGGCGGCTGAATAGCCCTGTTTGCAGACGGCTACACTTGGCCGGGGTCCAAACTGAAGACAATGTCACCTCCCGGGCAGTGTGACCATCGAACATACGGACTACTATAGATCGGCAGTGATCGACTGCTGGGCATCAGGAGCTGTGTCAGCGGCCTGCTCAGGGGGACCGCGTCCGCCAGTGACGATACAGCCTGCCGTAGACCGGACATGTATAATATAGGCCCAATGCCGTCCCGGGAGCGCCCATTCGTTGTACTGTATTGTGTTACATGACTTAGGGCCATCCACACACACTGTGGCTATTCTTATCGCAGCGTCACGAGACATAGAACAGTCGGAAAATGGGGTAAACAGGGAGCTGACATTCATACTCAGAGACAATACATGTTTAGGTCACATTACCACCTTTTATGCACACCCGCGTTATTTGTAAATGAGTCGAGCCTCAGACAAGTCAGTTTCGTCGGTAAACTGTCGTAAAGACGAGAGACACGGTAGGCAAACTGACGTCTGCCAATTTCAGTTGGAGTATCGTGTGTCCCTGTAGGACGGTCGGGACACCCTGCTCCCAGCCAGTGCCGTGCTCGCGCTCGCCGAACACACGCACGCACGCACGCACACGCACACGCACACACACACACACACACACGCACACGCACACACTTCTTATCTCAGCACCAACAACACACACACACACACACACACACACACACACACACACACACACACAGAGAGAGAGGGCGCGGCCGTTCGTCGGTCGTTAACTGACGTCTAATTAGTGCCCGGCTGCCACCGCCGTCCTCCAGTCGGCTGCGGATGTCACTCAGGCAGAACTCATCACCGCTCTCCATTAACGAGCCGCTGCATCAGCAGAGCCGGCCGACCAAACACCACAGCCGCCGACCCCAGTCAGTCCAGCACAGCACGGCACAGCAGCGCACCATAATAGGCCTCGTCACGGCGCCTCTCAGAAGCCAGCCGACAAAGTACACGACAATACGCCTCGTCACCTCTCAAAGGCCATCCGACAAAGTTAGCGAGTGAAAACGGGCTTATCACGGGCCTTTCAGTAGCCCGAAACTAGCAATCGGAGAATATCTGTCGTGATTTCTCAGCCATTTAAGTCGTTTGTTCCGTCTCGTGGCAGTACGAGTGACATCCAGTCAGCATCCCATTCACACCGGAGGTTCAGGGAGAGCCCGTGTAGCCGTACCGGGGCGGGACAGGAGCGCTCCGTGTTTGGGGTGTTGATCGGTCACCTGGGGCCGCCCGGCACCTGTCAGTGACGCTGTGATGGAACACAGATATTGGTCCTGATAGACCGGCGTCACCGGCACCACGCTGCTCCGTCCGCCACCAGCCATCCACCGGCACTCGCTGTTCCGTCCGACAGCCCCACCGGCGCCCGCGCTGCTCGTCGAACAGCCCACCGGCAAGCCTGCTGGCCGTCCGACAGCCGCCACCGGACGCCCGCTGTTTCCGTCCGACAGCCCCACCGGCGACCCGCTGTCGTCCGACGACCGCCACCGGCACCGCGCTTGCTTCCGTCGACTAGCCCCACGGGCGCCCGCCTGCTCCGTCGCGCACAGCCGCCCCGCACCGCTTGCTGCTCCGTCCGACAGCCCCATCCGGCAGCTCGCGCTGTTCCGTCCGACAAGCCCACGCGGCACCCGCTGCTCCGTCCCGACAGCCCCACGCGGCAACCGCTGCTCCGTCCGACAGCCCCACGCAGGCGCCGCTAGCTTCCGTCCGACAGCGCCCACCGGACGCGGCCGCTGCCCTCTACAATGCGCCAGAGCAGACCCAGAGGGAGTCACCGGGCCTCTGACAGACACCCGACCGGCACTGTGACAGGCAGAACCAGAGGGGTCAGTGGCCAGGACCCAGAGGGAATCTCATCAGAGGTGCAGCCGGTGGCCCCGTCGCTACGTGTAACATATTTCTTCGACAGCGGAACTCACGGTACGTAAAACGGTAACCTGAGGAAACCAGAGCTGCTAACAATAAGAACGGTCCGGAACTGAGGAGAACACGAGCGAGAGTATATATACACTACTCCAACTATAATGGAATACATGTATTGAATTAATTGAACACGTAGTGTACAGTCCAGACCATATGATCTGTCCACTTCATCGACACCACCCTATGACGATGCGTCCGGCGAATAAATCCTTCGTGAAAACGGCTAGTAGCAGTCTTTTCAGTGCACTTGTCGAATAAACCGTCCATTTCTCTGGAGCGATGTTTGTTTTCGTCTTCTGGAAGCTAGCTTTGAAAGTATTCTTAAAAAGACTTGCCTAAGCTCACCCGTTTAATTAAATGTCGACCATCAACATTGTCCATCGGTGCTGTCTGTCGGTGCTGCACGCAGTGGAATCTAATGAAACTATGTATGCCCTCGTTCCTGATAACGGGGGCGAGGGCTATAGTAATTGCATTGGATTCCATTGCGTCAGCCGGAGACAGAGACAGAGGTGGTGTCCATGAAGTGAACAGAACATATGGTCTGGTCTCGGCTGTACGAAAGTGTCGTCTTTGGATAAAATGCCACAAAATGCTGCTTCAGTATCGACATGCGTCAATCCAGCTAACGTGAGTTCTGCTTAATCTGAAACTCAGCTGCTGAGGGATCAGGCGCCTATGATTTGCCACTGATGCTATCCGTTAATCAGAGCGCTATTATTTAGACACTGATGCCTTCCGTTAATCAGGGCGACTATGATTGAGCCACTGATGCCTTCCGTTAATCAGGGCGCTATGATTTAGCCACTGCTGCTATCCATTAATCAGGGCTTCCTTCGAGCGGAGAGCTCTGTATCGGTTTATTGGAGTGGCAAGGTAAACATACCGTTCAGAGCCGCCGTTGGCTGGCCGGCAGCCGCGGCGGGACATGTGATATGAGGAAGAGGAAGGGAGGGGAAGGGATAGTTTTGGCCTCGGCAGGCGTGAGCTGTGAAGTGTGGAATGTAAATATAGGTGAGTGCAGAAGTCCTGTCGATTATTGTTAGCTTAACTGTCAATTAAGCATGCTAAAACAACCTCGAATTATTAATGAAACAAATCCGCTTCCAAATATTTTCACTTTATCGTTCCCAATCAATAATAACAAAGTAGCTCACTCCACCTAACAATCTCCTGATACACGAGCCATAAGACAATATCAATATAGCATCGCTACTTTGGTGTCCGCACATTATTTCGTCATTACAATATTGGCTGACGATTCCGCCAGCACGGCCGCCCAGCGGGGGAAGCGACCGCTGGTTCCAGGCAGTACGCTCTGCCAATACATGCAGTGTGGACACCTCGACGTCCGCGCAGCAGACGCCGGTCTGCCCAGCAGTGTGGAATCACGTCCCAGCAGACGCCGTCTGCAGCAGTGTGGAATCACGTCCCAGCAGACGCCCGGCCGCCTACAGCAGTGTGGAATCACGTCCCAGCAGACGCCTTCTGCAGCAGTGTGGAATCACATCCCAGCAGACGCCGTCTGCAGCAGTGTGGAATCACGTTCCAGCAAACGCCGTCTGCAGCAGTGCAAACGCCGCCTAATCACGTCCCAGCAAACGCCGCCTGCAGCAGTGTGGAATCACGTCCCAGCAGGACGCCGTCTGCAACAGTGTGGAATCACGTCCCAGCAGACACCGTCTGCAGCAGTGTGGAATCACGTCCCAGCAAACGCCGTCTGCAGCAGTGTGGAATCACGTCCCAGCAGACACCGTCTGCAGCAGTGTGGAATCACGTCCCAGCAGACGCCGTCTGCAGCAGTGTGGAATCGCGTCCCAGCAGACACCGCCTGCAGCAGTGTGGAATCACGTCCCAGCAAACACCGTCTGCAGCAGCGTGGAATCACGTCCTAGCAGCGCGCCGGTCAGCTTCTCCTGATGCTGACCACACACAACTTCATACAAATTTACCACGCCCACACAGGGAGAACAGGTTGAAATACGCGAATTCTTGTCACGTATATGCATGTACGAAGACATCATACCAAGTTGTTAAGAGCGGGAAAACTAAACTGCGACCAGCCATTGACCCGAGGCCTAGAAAGAATATAATTCCTCGGTTCCCGGTATTTTCAACTGTGAACTGAATCATACTTGGTCGGATGGCATTAATTCGAGACTGTTAGCTTACGTCTACCGATACAGTGTTATATCAACATTCAACCACCAGTATTTCAGTATAGTTAAAAGGACTGTTTCACCTTTGTATGGGTCTTGAACTTGTATCATGACAATGCGTCAGCAGCGGAACGCAATTTGTATGAAACTGTGGTGGTCCCAACCATTGTTTGATTGGAGTCCACAACGATACGCAATACAAAGTATATTTGACAACTCTCAGAAAGGTGAAACATTCCCTGTAACCATGTAAATTTGATTTTTTAGGCTCTTAATGTAAAACAGAATCAGTAAAAACCATAGCCTCACATTATGTAATATATTAATGAGAAAACGAATCAAAAGAGACAACAGTTTCGGGCGTAGTCCATCCTCAGGTTTGAGAACCCGAGGTCTGAGGACCTGAGAATGGTCTACGCCCGAAACTATGGTCACTTTTAATTGATTTCCTCATTATCATATTACAATTTACATAATACTAGGCAATGGTTTTAACTGCTTCTGTGTTATTGGAGGGCTATTCTCAGCTCAGCCATATGTCGTCCAGATGCCATACGATGACGTCCATCCAGACCAAATACACCAGAAGCCCTGCCGTCACGTCGCATAAAGTATTCATCAACATANGTGACGAACAAGTGAATTTTCAAGATAAGGCTGACCAAAAGGTGTCCAAAAATGTTTTAGCCTGACCGACCGATTACCAAATCGGTCACACAATTTTTCGGTTACCGATTGACACCACTACTTCTGACCCACCCAAGGAACCTTTCATTCTAGTCAAGGGCCCCTCTGACCTACATAGGGCCTTTTTTACTTCCTAAAGGGGCCCTCTGGTCTGTCCAGGGGGCCTTTAGACCTGGCAAGGGACTGCGCCAGCTGCTTTGTCGCCCTGCCGACATGCTCAGGCACCCATCGGACCTGCACAAGGGCCCCTCTTATCTGTCCAGGAGCCCCTCCTTGCCTTTGCGAGGGGCCCCTCTGTGCTGGTTACGGGCCCATTCGGCATGTTCAGGAGCCTTTTGAATCGCCCAATTTGTTACATATAATATATTGCGCATAGGCGGATCCAGGTAATCATCACGGGGGTTCACCAAGTGCGTAACGTCTTTTATCATCTTACTAAATTCAAGTTAGATCTAATTTGACGGTGGGTATTGCCTCCCATTTAATGTACCAGAGTGCGCCTCTACCCCAAAATATGTACAATCCACCTGTGTATGGTGAATATTCTAGTGGCATTGTTCCTGAAGCTCTTATTGCACCGCAAACTACAAAGAAAGTATGCGCTGCAAAACCGCATTCGTAACTGCCTCCCCAAAACATGAGCCTCGCACCGCCTCTGCTGAGCCTTTTTTTCTCTTCATGACACAAGACGCGTAATTAATTATAGGAAACGTTACAAAGTTTCAAGACCTAAGGCTTAGTGGTTTAGCAGCTGCAAGCGAATAACTACCGGGGGCAGAATCTGACCCCCGCAAGGAATAGGGTTAAGCCGCAACATTTCTACGGAGACACGCAGCCAAGACAGTTGTACTTTTTCTTTAATCATTGGATAACAGACACAACAAATTGGTTTGGAGGTAGACGAATCTACAAATGATTTTACAAAATTATATTTACATCTACTTATCGTGCAATAAGTAATGACTTAAAACAAACCTCCATGAATACAAATTGTTCAGATCACTTCAAATGTATACGTTTTGTCCACGTCGAGTCCTTCTTCTTTAGTGGTTAGATAATAGCCTCCATGGACCCTTCGATTTCAATCCAACCCTGCCTGCCATATTGTGCAATATGACATCGTGTCGATGAACGATGACAATGTCCATTTATACTTGCTGCTTTTTAAGAAGTTTGAGTGCTAAGTAACGTCGTGCCTTGCTTAAATATCTACCAAAGGTAGTCCAAACAAAATGTATATCAATATCAATGCACATGTATTGAAAGAACATGGACGAACACTCAATCATACGTAACACATCATGCATCACAATAAATACAAGGACTCAAGCGCTATCGATGTGCTGTTTTACTTTCATGGGAAATCAGATCCAATAAGCCCACCAGCTGGCTGATCAATACTGGTCATCTGCGGCTGTACTGCTGTACTGCAGGCTGGCGGCGCGCCCGGCCTGCGTAGACTGCGGCGGCTGGCGGCGCCTGCCGTAGCTGGAGGCCGCCGAGCCGGCAGGCCTGGTAGCTGGCCTGGGCTTCGCCCGACACCTCCTGGCGGTCGGTACTCGGTGGCCACGGCGCAGTCGAAAGCAGCATGGCAGCCTGCGGCTGGGAGCACTGTTGGCGCGGACCACGCTAGGTGACGCGTGCTAGGTGACACCGTCCTCACCGACGCGAGCGGCTACCTAGCGCCCTGCCGACGCTAGCTCGCCACTCAATTCCCCCCCCCCCCCCCCCCCCCCCCCCCCCCCCCCCCCCCCCCCCCCCCCCCGTAGCCGGGGACACGGGCTTGCCAGACTCGGAGGCGGAGATGCCGTTCTCAGTCTCGAAGCTACGGAGATAAAAGAATAACGATATTCATCAGCACAATATAGCAATGTATGACAAACAATATATTTATGCAAAACCAGACTCTCCAACACAAGCAATGCAAACAGAAGCCATATCAGTTGCAATTGCGCAAAGGCGATGCCAGTCAACGCCCGTATGCATTGCTCTGTATCTTACAAATATATAGTCTGGACTGAGATGCTTGATATATATTCATGCCGATATCAGTTGTCTGTCAACAAACTAATATATTTGGTCTTATGAGTGGTTTACTGTGTTTCCCCAAGAAAATAGAGCATCATCTCACCTGGCATCGTAGGACTGGTCGTCGCGGAGGTCAAACTGCTTGACAGGATATGCTCGGTGCGCAACCTTCTGTCCGTACTGCGGCGCCGCGAGCACGGCCTGCAGAATAGGACGCGCTCCAGAGGCGCTTCTCGGGCAGAGGTAGCGTCCCTTCGCGAGGTGCAGACTGACCTAGTCCCGCCAGCTCGGGGGCCCACACCCCGGCCAGCAACAGCCAGCGACGTTATCAAGCTGCTGACATGAACGCAGAACGCGCAGCCGGCATTACTAACACCAGTAGGTCGCCCATCACTATTCGCTTCTCAATGACAACGACTGGCCGAACCATCGCTTAGAGTAAGAAAATGTATAGTGACGGTGTGTTTCTGTACCACTGCGGTCATGTGGAAACATGAGGCTTACTGATTCTAATTACTGAAACCTGACAGGTGACAGCACACCAAGTTTCCACTCCGTCGGGTAAGTAGTTCTGAGACCGAAATGGTTTGCGCACATTTAGAGGCAAGTGGCAACCCACCTCTGACTTATGGAAAATTGGCGGCCAAGAGATCCCTAATCACACACCAATTTGAACACAATCTGTGAAAGCATAGCACACATAAAGTGGCTTCTTCGGCTTCTACGAACTCTCACCAGCTTCATTTTGGAGGATTTGAGAGTGTGTGTTCTGCGAGCTGCAGTAGTCGAATGATGTCCTCTGCACCGGTCAGTCGGGCTTTATATAGTGCGTCCGACTGGTCAGTCGGCATTTGGCGAAGCCCGCACCCCCACTGACCTTCTTGGAACGCTACACGTTTTACACCGACAAGGTTCAATGTGAGGGTGAATCCGCTACGATACGTCCAGGATCCTGGTCGTCCCAATACTATATACGTTGCCGAAATCAAATCATGTAATATTTATAGCTTATGACGAGCGCGACAAAAATTACCGTTTTTGATCCAGAGGAAGTCGAGTTGGCACTCAAAACTGTGAATTTTGAAGCGCGCGTTAACCAAAGCGATTGAGTGTGCAGCTGCAGCACGAGATAGATCTAAGAGGCAGAAGTCAAGTCTGGCAATTTTATTTAAACCCCCGCCCAGGACAGGCGGTTAGGGCAAATACCACTAGCGTCCTGGGTACAACTCCCTTGGTATACTATTGTTTCGTGTTTCGCCCCAATTGAGCTGGAGCTCCGATTAAAAACGAGCGTGTGCTTTTGACGAGAGGAAGAAATGTCATATGATGTATTATTGTCCTGGTCAATAGGTGGCCTCTGAGGTCATGCTTTAAAAGACACAAATTATCAAAAATCGTAAAATGTGTGAAAATTGAATACTGATGTAGCCAAAATGGTAAAGGAATATCTCAGTATGCCTAATAAATGTTAAATTTGAAATCAGCGTCACAAAAGGACCTTAAAACTGCCAAATTCCAAAAAGGTCATGCCAGAACATCTGCAGTCAGTGACCTCGGTTGACCTTTGAAAGTGCATGACCCAGTGAAACATATAGATATGTAAAATGGCTCCAATATTTTAAATCAGCGTCAAAAGCTGTCCTAAAAGCGGCCAGAAGCCAAAAAATATAAGGTCATTGAAGGTCACTGACCTCGTTTCACCTCAGAAAAAGTCAGTCGAGTTCACAATCTCAGCAGAAGACACACCTGTCACCTGGAAACACCTTTGCATTTGCTCCTGAACGTCAAACACTCGGAAACTGCACATGTAACAAGGATCGATACTACGGGACGCCGGTTTCGCCTGACATGATTGTGAGAAACAGGTCATAGGTCACGGGTCATGCAAGTTGGAAGTTCAAAATGTTCAGGGTATGTTTAAAATTGCTCAAAAGTGGGTTACCGAACGTATCATTGTGATCAGTTAAAAACTACGTTATTTATTTGGGAAAAACCGAGGGGTGGCATCCACCCCCTACCCGGGCGAGGGTTAAGACAAGGTGTGTAGCCCTCGCCTCCGGTATTAGGGGCGAAGACATAAATAGTTTTATTATATTTCGCTGCGTGCAGCACCCACAGGCAGCACCAATGGACAATGTCGACATCTAATTAAACGGGTGCACTTAGCAAGGCTTTTTCAGAAAACTTTCAAAGCTAGCCTCCGGCATACGAAAACAAACATCGCCCCAGACTAATGGAGGGTTCATTCGAGTAGTGCACTGAGAAGACTGTCACTAGCCGTTTTCACGAAGATTGATTCGCCGGGTGCATCGACATCGGGTAGTGTTGATGAAGAAGACATCACATTAATTGCACTACACTGTACATTTTTCAGCAAATAGCGCATTCGATTTCGACAATACGGCATAGTGCACGGTGATGTAAAAACAATGCACCTACTTCGGCATGAAAACGTTCCATTTCGGCACAGTGCATTCAAATTCCGCGGGCGATGACAATAAATACAGCATACCGCCGAAATCAAACGCACGCCTTTCAAATATGACCGCACCATCCGAATATCATGCACTGTTTCGAAATATGAACGCACTCTGCCGTATTTTCGAAATTGACAGCACTACTACTGAAATACATGATTTTTTTTCTCTCCAAAATAGACCGTAATAAGGTGAATCTATAAAAACGAAAATCTAGCTATGCATATAATGAAGTCACGACATCGTTTATAGTCTTCATCTGAATAATCCATCACATCGATATTTTAGGACGATTAAGTATTAGTAGGCCAAATTGCTGGAGACCGTGCACACTGCGATATCGCGCAGGTCGAGAGAACTTTACCTTAACAGGGGCCTCCTAAAACAGAGGCCCCTGTCCTGTTAACAGGGACCTCCCAGCCTATGCCGTAAACTATCTTGAACAAAGACGAACAGATTCCATTAATCCAAATATAATCGGGGACCGTTTGAAGAATAATGAGCATTTGAAGCCGTTTGTTGTGGAAGATGAGGAATGAAGGAGAAGCCTTGAAGAGCCTATATATGACGTTCCTGAGGCACGTGTAACTAATATATCCCTTGTACTGATGGGCGATATACCACTATAGGCGTGGCGGATGATTACGTGTTCGTGGCTGGCGACAACTAGGACGGCTCGAAGTATAACCAGACCGGCGAGATTACAGGGCAGTTAACATCACCGTTATCTAACCCCGATCTCTAACGGCGTGTTCGCTCCCCACAGGCAGGCAAAGCGTACCGTCTTTTGACATGACATAGGTATAACCTGTCCTTTCGTAACTGCTGTACGACGTGACCACGCGGTGATGTAGGTAAATAGCACAGCTCACGCTATAGGTTACTGGAGACTGACATGCTGTATGTAATGACGGAGTCAGAAATCAACCCACGTCAACTACATTATACAATTATACATGGCGCTTAACCCTCGCCAGTGTATAAGACACGATACCTACGTGATCGTGTTTGGGGGGACCCTGGCGTTCGTCCCTTATTTGAGCTAGAGCCTCGTTTAAAAAAATGCGTTTTGCATGTGATTATAATGCATTTATATAAGTCCAGGGTCATTAGATGACTTGTGAGGTTATTGCAATGACCATTGACCCTGAGGGCTGGTGTCATCGATTTAGTTAATGCGTTGAAATTCAATATTAACTACCTAGAATGGTGATTAAGCATATAATCATGCAAAATGAACGCTAAATTTGATTTCAGAGTGACAAAATATCCTAAAAATACCAGATTCAAAAAAGATCACCTCAGGTTATATCAGGTCAGTGACCTTGGTTGAACTGTGAAAGGGAATGACCCCGGTGCAACGTGTTATGATGTAAAGCCACAGGGAGGCTATGCCACTGCGACCCCATTGGCCGAGTTGTCTAATGACGGCGGCCATATTGGCACTCACAAAAGCAGTCGGCTGGCCTGTGTTAAAGGATAGGCGGGCGAGTACCCAGGCTGACATTTTACTATATATTGAGCGAACTACACCTTTTCTTAATGCTAATCGGCATCCGTTCAACTGAACGTGGCATAGTGCATGTCATATCGTCAGGCATACTGGAACTTAGACACTATTTTAACACTTTGACAATTTCATAAAACAGAATATCATCTGTTCATACTTTCGAACGGAATGTCATGGACATCGGCGGGGTCATTCAATATCGACAAACATTATGTTGCGTTGCATTTTGCCGTAACGAAACTGAATGCGCATTACCCAAGTCAACTAAACTTGCCTCTCTATAACAGCTTGTCAGTCCCATTGCATTATATCTAAACCAGTGACCAATGTTGACACGGTGCACCGTCGATTTACAATCCTTTGCGGGCGAGTGTTTTACGCGATGGTGAGATGCATATATGTCAACCAGTATGTTCTGTCGGTTTTCAATGAGATCATGCCAATTTGAGCTGAACAGATGCCGCCTCGCATTGGAGAAAAGGTTTGTGACTAACGGTAGCGCAAAATGACTACCACCAAATGTTCCAAATTGAATGCAACCAATAATTATATGTTGAAAATATTTGTTCATGCAAAAAACAAAATTAAAAAAATGTCAAGGTAATTCAATTGTGGAATTCATTATGGCACAACTCGAGAGTTTTTTTATTTTTGTTTTTTTGGCGCGAAAAAATATTTTTCGCATGTAATATTTTGCTTCAATTTTGAACATTTGAACTGACTTTTTTTTGCTTGTTGGTAGTTTAAAATTGTGTGGTGGCATATATGCTTACGGCAATACTAACTTCGCTCAATATAAATTGTATATACTTTATACAAGATTACATGCTATAGGGACGGTATGGTCCGCTTACTGATNTACAATACTTAATTTCAATGGAAATCCAACAACTTGGCCATCTCAACTCAAATCTTATGTTAATGTGAAACATTCCCTTTAAGGAAAAGGAACACTTAAAGGAATACAGTACATATATTGTTGATATTGCTCCAGACATACCATAACATCCATTTCGATATTAGGTATTATATGCATCTTGCTTCTGACGTTTGCATCATTTAAAAATAATGAACTTTGCTGCCCGGGTGATCTCAGGCAAGCGAAAGTTTGATCACGTGTCGGATGTGCGAGATGCACTCGGCTGGCTCGAATCCCCCAACTTTTCCACTATCAATCAGTCCTTATGCCTTCTTCACAAAATCATCAGTGCGAGAGAACCAGAGTGCATTGCCCGCCATATATGTGCCAACGGAGACAGTCCCTTTCATGTCCGCTCAACACGACAGGATCATCTCCTCCAGTTACCTGCTATCCGCACAGGGGCCGGGCGGCGCCGATTTGTGTGCAGGGTCCCGCGGCGGTTGAACAAGTTGCCGGCGGACATTCGGGGTTTGAAGGGAGCGCACTTCAGAATACAGTTGAAAGCTTACCTGCGTGATCTCGGCGGTTCTTAACTCGTACATTTTTAGTGTTTTAGTGACATCCTAGCATTCATCCGTTTTTATCATACTTCTTATAGCCGTGTCATAGCCCGTGTGTGTGTTTGCGCTTTGTACGAGTGTGATTATCTTACGCATGTCATTGTCTCATTTTATTGACGAGAGGGCCGTAATAGCTACAGTTGATGTGGATGGCCTTTAATAAAGTACTACTACACCTTTTCTTAATGCGAATCGGCATCTGTTCAACTGAACGTGGCATAGTGCATGTCATATCGTCAGGCCATTACTGGAACTTGACACTATTTTTTAACACTTTGACACATTTTCATTAAAACAGAATATCATCTGTTCATATTCGAACGGAGTCAATGGACATCGGCAGGGGCATTTCAATATCACAATACATTATGTGCGTTGCCAATTATTGCCGTCAACGACACTGAATGACGCTTGCCCAAGTTAAACTAAAACTTGCCTATCTCAATGAACGCGTCAGCTCCATGCATTATATCTGAAACAGTGACCAGTGTTGACACGGTGCACTGTCGATTTGCAATGCCCTTTTGCCGCGGGAGTGGTGTTACGCCGATGTGATATGCATTATATGTCAAACAGTATCGTCTTGCTGTCGGTTTAATGAGAATGCCGAATTGAGCCCTGAACAGATGCCGCCTCGCATTGAGAAAAGGTGTACTACTACTACTTATTGCGCTTCTTGCTCCCTATGATTTTACCATGGATTACCTATATACTTGAAACATAATTGTACGGTGCCGCTGCGGTTAAGCGGCCGTCCCTTCCTCTCGCTCCAACTTAGGCCGGACCGCCGCCGGTGGAAAAGGCACCCCAGGGCCATTTTGACAATTATTTCACCCATGGTGGGGCTTATTATGAATTTTTGCATGGAAATTCATGAAAATATTAGAATTTTATGGAAAAAAACTAGATAACTTGTTGCTGTCGTTTGAAACAAAACATTTTTCATCCCAGCTAACAATTTGACGTCCAAACGTTGTGAAAAGGTTGCAGCGGCAACGACACAACGTTGTTAACAACGTTATTTTGTAGACTCCCAAGAACGTTGTCACGTTACCCCATGACGCTCGCAAACCGGTGTCACAACGTTGTTACAACGTTTCTTTTGGCAGTATGGCTAACGTGACTAACGTAGTCGCGTCGCTCATTAATCATAGTAGGATGGTAAATATACTCAATTTAGGTCATTGTACTACATTGCGAGATGTTCTTGCGAAGTAACGAAACAAGTTGTGACATCGTAACGGCGCAATGTTGCTGCAACGTTTAATTAGTGACGTTTATGCAACTTTGCTCTTCACCACATTCACAACGTTGTCGCAGCGTTGTCACAACGTACAATTCAACATGATTTTTGACAACGTTGTCCCAACATTATCTGTTAGCTGGGATACTGCTTATTTTACTGGAAATATGACATAAGAGATGTGTTTTTATTGACATAAAAGAGATGACTGGCTCTGCCTCAGTCGGTCCTGCAAAAAGTACGCGATAGCATCACCGTGCACTTTGAAATGTCCGTACGACTACGTGCAGAAGACATTTCCAGACAATAGTGTCTACCGTGGAACTTCTACCACCTTTATAAGTACGTTTTGCTATGTAACTCAATTATGCTGGGAAACCCGTATAATCCCTTTAACGGTTGAACAGCTCGCCTATCCTCTAGTAACTGTCCCTATTTATAACAGAATACAGAGTCGCAATATCGCCGCTCATACCTACGCCTGTTTTAAAATTGCAATTAAATAAACAAATGTTGTGTTGTCAGACTTTTGAGCAGCGCGCGCCAATGGACAACGTTGTTTTCCCATTTGTTCCAGGGCAACACAACACTGCGACACAAATATTTACGGGCCAATCCAGCCCGTAAACCATTTTTCCCCCTTTGTGTTTTTAAGCAGGATTATATACTGTTCTTAGACGTTGGGAAATAACACTGAAGTAAGAGCCGACTTTCGTCTACCGACCCAATAAGGTCTTACTGGTGTTACAATCCGGAGAAGCTGAGCGACAAGTTCCCATCCTCTCGCTCTTGACGCCCATGGCCTGATGAAACAGTCATATAGTTTACAATCTCCAAGTCGTTCATTCTGACTTGACATATCCATATGTTTCTACTATTCTGGTTACAAATGATAACCTGACATTCTTCACTCTGCAGATGGACTTCGGCATACTAATGAGACACACTGGATGAACAAATTCACATTAAAAGCTATCGTTTCCGACCACACGCCACGCTAAGACCGTTCACCTCATCAGTGCCTTTGGTATGCAGGCGTAGTAGGCGTACAACATACCTCAAACCACCGCCTGGCACGCGGCCATGGATGAGAAATATCCATGACGCGGCCACTACTGACCACGGATTTCCGCCGGCTCCCACAGGCCGTGTGGCTCCCTTCCTTAGAGCGTGCTCCCACAGGCCGTGTGGCTCCCTTCCTTAGAACTGTGCCTCCCACAGGCCGTGTTGGCTCCCTTCCTTAGACCGTGCTCCCACAGGCCGTGTGGACTCACTTCCTTAGACTGTGCTCCACAGGCCGGTGGCTCCTTCCTTAGACTGTGCCTCCCCACGAGGCCGTGGCTCCCTTCCTTAGACTGTGGCTTCCCACAGGCCGTGTGCTCCCTTCCCTTAGACCGGTGCTCCCACAAGGCCGTGTGGGCTCCCTTCCTTAGATCGTGCTCCCAACAGGCCGTGTGGGTCGCTTCCTTAGAACTGTGCTCCACAGGCCGTGTGGCTCCCTTCCCTTAGACCGTGCTCCACAGCGCGTGTGGCTCCTTCCTTAGACTTGTGACATCGCCACAGGCCGTGTGCTCCCTTCCTAAGACTGGTGCTCGTCACAGGCAATGGCGCCTCCCTGCCTTAGACGTGCTCCCACCCAGGGCCGTGTGGCTCCCTTCCTTAGACTGTGTCCCCAAGGCCCGTGTGGGCTCCCTTCCTTAGACTGTGCTCTCACAGGCAATGGCGCCTCCTGGCCTTAGGCGTGCTCCCACAGGCCGTGTGGCTCCCTTCCTTAGACTGTGCTCCCACAGGCCGTGTGGCTCCCTTCCTTAGACTGTGCTCTCACAGGCAATGGCGCCTCCCTGCCTTAGAGCGTGCTCCCACAGGCCGTGTGGCTCCCTTCCTAAGACCGTGCTCTCACAGGTAATGGCGCCTCCCTGCCTTAGAGCGTGACCGCCAGTTCATTCCCGCCGGCGCGGTATACCCCCTCCGGCCCGCCGCCACCGCTGATTGATGGCTACCGACTGCGTTTTACGATCCGACCGGCCCCTATTGTCGACAGAGGTGACTTCCGGCCAATCGCGGCAGGCGTCGGCGGCGCGTGGGTGGTCACGTGGATGGTCACGTGACGGCTGATCTGAGGGGCCGCTCGGAGAACTGCGCGGCGAGGCGACTGCGGGGGCGGGGCGGTATCCGGCCGCATTTAAAGACGTGCGTGCCGGGGGGATTATAGAGACGCCGCGGTGCAGGGTCGTCACGGAATTATCGCCCTTAGCACCGGTCAGCAGCGGGGTGCCGGCGGTGAGGTGTGTGGGGCGGACGAGGGAACGCCGCTGCTTAGAAGCCGACTGCTCAATAATCCTGGCCGAGAGGAGGTGCCGCCGGATGTCGGTTGAAGGGAGGAATCTGCCGGGCTGACGCACGCAGTCCTGGGGGGCAAATCAATAGGCGTATTAGCAGGGGCGTAGGAACTCATTTGAAGTTGGGGGGCAAAAGGCATTTTGAGGTCGATTCTTTCCATGCAACGTCCATAGGCGTTTTTTTTTTTTTTTTTTTGGGGGGGGGGGGAGGACTAGTTGCCCCTCTGCCCCCCGGCTCTATGGCGTAATTAGAGAAAGTAAAAAATATAATCACTCTGGATAGTTTTCTGTCATAGGAGCAACAGTGTGCAGCAAGCACTGGACGTTGCAGATGCAATTCTGGTCGCATTTCTACATGCCTATAACAAGGTGCTGCCTGTAGAAACCATTGCGAGATTAATTGAACGCCATGGTACTTGCTCATGTATGGGAAGACGAATATTGTATTCAAGTGTATGGAGGTACGTACTAGCGAAGTACATACCAGTGGCCGCGGTGCTCATAGCGTAGGAGCCTATGGGCCAGGGGGCAACTGCACCCACATTTTCGGATTTTAACATTACGCCTATGGACGTTGCATGGAAAGAATCGACTTAAAAATGCATTTTGCCCCCCAACTTCAAATGAGTTCCTACGCCCCTGCCGGTGCTATTGGTAAAATTCAGAAGATACTTAACTTTGCATTGAGAGTGCTTTCAGGTCGCAGGAAACATGACCATTGCTCGGACTTGCTGAAACAATATGAATGGCTTTGGGCTACCCAGTATGTTAGTTATTTTGATCTTTGCTGCTTCAAAAAATTGTATAACTGGAGAACCCTCGCTACTATGGAGCCGATTAGTTTGCAACCGAGAAGAGATTGACCGTCACACCCGTCAGTCAGACCAGGCTGCCCAGGCCCAGAACCAATCACGGGAAGCGAACTTACCTGTATAGATCGTCATCACTGTTCAATAGTTCGTTATTTTGGCTCTAATAGTGGATCTGATATCCTATATGTTTAATGTTAGTACCAGGGTGGCGACAAAAAGTATAATGAAAACTGTGTGCAGCCCCCGAACGTGGCGCGTCAGGCGCTCGTCACTCGAGTTCAGAGGGACTGTCCCACCTTAACATTATATTTGAGTTGAGATAGTCATGTAGAGTGGCATTGAAATTAAGTATGGTATAAGTTAAAACACCCACCGAGGTCGAATCACAAATAAATTTGAGTTTGATTTTAACATCTGTAACATTCTCAGTCCCCAGTGTATTTGAACGGGGATTCTGAACCGATGACGTCGTCACTCTTTATTAAATGTTTATTATAGTCGACTTGTTTTACATTCGGCCATGCATTAGCCATACAGTTTGCAGCGTGAAGGTTTCCTCTACTTTTCGAAGTTCCTTGATATGACGTCATCAACCCAAATATTAAAACTTAACCCGCGCACTGCAGGGGGGGGGGGTGGTGATTTCCGCCCCCCCTCAGGTTTTTCAGGAGTAGCGGAAAAACGGTGGCGCGCAGCGCCGCCAAATTGTTTCACCTGTTGGGCATCAATTACCCACACTTGGAAAAAAGTTTGACTTGAGGTTCATCTCAGGTCAGGTCACAAGTCCAGTCAAGTGACCTCACCTTCAAAAATGCTTGCGTTCGCGGCCAAGTCACAGTCTTTTTTCGAAAGTTTTTGAAACTTGCAGGATTTCATAAGAATATCCATACCTACATTCGTTTATTCTCGGATTTTCGTATCGGTGACCAAATCAGGTCAATTTGCGTGACCTCCCCATTATTAAGTGAATGGGAAAAAAAACAATGCTTCCCTTTTATAAAATATGCATATGGATCAGGCTAATTCTTTCAGAATCATGTATTTAGCTCATTCTAAATGATCAAGGTGCAAACTATTGCTTTAGGATTTCTGCAAGGTACTGAGGTCATTGAGGTCATCAGCAATGATTTGCTAATAACTCTTATAGAAAAGAGATAGACGATTAGTTGAAACCAATGTGTTCGTCTTCGTCTGGCCGCGTTGCCCCATTATGCAACATGACCTACCCTGGGTCACCAAACTTGACCTGACCTGAGGTCAAATTTTGAAAATTGATCTTACCAGGTCACCGTATTATGTTTCCAAGTATCAATGAGACAAACAGATGGCGTCCAAAAATGTTTTCCCTATCTTTCCTAAGTGACAGCTATTCACGAAAAACTGTTTGCTAAAAAACAGTTATTTTTGACCTTCATGACCTCTGAGCCTAAAACTATTGATCTTGAGCCTCAATTTTAGGACCTGGGATGCGATTGAAAATTTCAATGCTATCTATTGGACTCTTCTAATTTGTTTGGCTCCTAGTATCTAGTTTCCAAGATAATCGGGGGCTTTCCTGTTAAAAGAAGGTCCTAAAAGAGTCCTAAAACCGCGAAAAAATCTGCCTTTGGTGACCACTGGCTGACCCAATTGTGACCTTGATCCAAGAAAAGACTGAAATACTTTCGATAGAGCTTGCCTTTAGAGCTATCTAATGCCGTTTTCCGCTATGTCGCTACGTTGCATTTAGTTTTGGAGATCTCACGGGGGGCGGAAAATCAACCCCCCTTGCAGTTCGTGTGTTCGGCGCGAAACCCCTGCAGTGCCGCGGGTTAACTTTTATTAAATTGAAACCTGCTTGTGAGAAAAAATGTCATAATCGTGTTCGGCAGCAATTACTTCCATATTTAGCACCACAAGCGGGCGTACATTTGAAAACTTGTGGGATGGTGGCAGGACTGCCACCTTCCCAAAAGTTTTCAAATGTACTGCGCTTGTGGTGCTAAATATGGAAGTTAATTACTGCCGAACCACGATTATGACATTTGTTGTCTTCACAAACAGTGCTCAATTTCATAAAAGGTTTAAGTTTTAATATTTTGAGCTTATGACTCATATGAAGGAACTTCGGGGATAAAGAAACCTTCACGCTTGCCATATATACGGCTAATGTATGGCCAAATGTAAAACAAGTCGACTCATCAAATTTAGTAAAGAGTGACGGACGTCATCGGGGATCAGGATCCCCTTTCAAATTCATGGGGATGGGGATGTTAACAGATGTCAAAACCAAAACTCAAATTTATTTGTGATTTCGACCTCGGTCGTTGTTTGAACTTATACTATGCCATTAATTTCAATGCCTAGCCACGGAAAACTGGCTATCTCAACTAAAATATAATGTTAAGGGTGCCAGTGACCCTTACGTGGGTTATGTTAGTTAGTGTTATTCATTGCTTATTTTTGTCCGTATATATATATATATATATATATATATATATATATACATATATATATATATGTGTGTTGTAATGTCATTTCCTTTTTTGCTGGTATAGAGTATTTTAGCCTGTACTATAATTTATAATGACAAAGCTAAGGCTGCTACTTGTATGTACCACTTGCACTTGTTGTACGGTGCGTTTGTAACTTGTACGATGCGTTTGCGGGGGTTGTGTGTGATTGCATGTATGTTTGTACGTGAGACGGGAAATGGTGCGCGAAATAAGCGCTCTAAGTGCTTTTGCACCTTTCCTTTACACATCTGTTTGTTACTTGCCTTTGTGTTTAATAAACAATACAGTACCAACATGTACGACATTGACCCTGTAACAGCCCGATATGTGTCGAAATGGTCTGCTGATTTTTTAAAAAATATATAATATAGATATATTTTTAATTAGTTGTTAAGTGGAGAAGGTGTGGGTGGGGGAGGGGGTAGCGGGCCGTCAGATGTCAGCGAAAAATTGTTGCCTGGCGGACCTTTTTGGGGGGTTAATGGCCGTAAATCCCCCTGGATCCGCCAGTGACATAGCGTGCCATTTACGATTTTCAGACTCAGAACGTTTCTCCAAAGCTTCGCAAACAGTAGCATGTCCTGAATATAGGTATTAATCGAGTGAAAGGAAGGCCTTATATCAATCTAGTAGTTCATGTTTCGAAATTTATTTTAAACTAAAAAACGAATAAATACCCGACGTTTCGCCTTCGCGTTTATTGCTTAATGGGCAAGTAGTATTAAATTATTTTGCCCCAGTGACCTAAGCAATAAAACGCGAAAACGTCGGTATTTTAAAGAATTTTTAGTTTAAAATAAGTTTCAAAACATGAACTATTAGATTAAATATAAGGCCTCCTTTGCACTCATTAACATTTTGTCACATACATATTCTGATATACGGCATGTACGTTGCGCCGAAACATAAACACCCGCGACCATGCACTAAGCGGAAACTTTAATGATAATCGCTCCGGGCGGGCTCTAAATGTTTAATTTTATAATATTTGAACTCAGTTCTTTCCATGGCAACGCATAGTGGCCTAATGTTAAAAATTTAAATCATTAGGGGGGGGGGGGGCCTCGGGCACTACCCAGGAATATGAAAAGTTCCAACCTCCTGGGACATGGCTTGAGAATAAATCGTCTGGTGTTTTAAATGGCACTGTTTTGGTTATGGGTTTCTGTTGGTTCTTGTTTGGGCGGTGTGGTTTTGTTACCTAAATCATAAATGCTGGTAAAAAAAATTAATTTGCTTCAATAAACAACAGCTTCAAACACGAAATTCAATTTTTTTCCCCGAATATTTGTTCGAAATAATATAATTAAATTTCACGATCGTACCTAAAGTAAAAATAATAACATATAAGGGTAAAATGTACTATTGGTTCCTTAAAATAAGCCGGATAAAAAACGCCACTGGGTTTGGCCAGCTACAGGAGTTAAGTTTGGAATACACCGCATTGGGAAGTATGTGGATTGATGTATACATGAGTAGCCCAGGATTGAGTGGGCTCTCCAATCTCCAATCATTTCTCATAATTTTCCGAAGGCGTTATATCCCCTTAAACTGCTGTGCCGGCCAACCCAGCGGGACGCTTATTTTGGATCCAATAGTACCTAACTATGTAACATATTGCCGTGTAGTATACCTAACCGTGAGATTATACACATACATACATATATATCTCTGAGCATGGATTTTTTTTTTAAGAAAAAGTTGTTGGGGCAAAATATCATATTGACTGGTTGTTTCGAGTGGTTGAGGTCAACAATGACAATTTCAATGAAGAAACCTTAAAATCTGACAAAAGTTAGTGGGTCAAAACACAAAGTTAGTGGGACTGTAGCCCCACCATCTGAATAGGAAACTTTACCTGTGACTATGAGGATACGCAAAGGGTTATAAGCTCAAATTGTGAAGCATGACCAAATGGTGGGCTTGTATTTTTCTGGAACATGTTTCCACGTAATTTTAGCCGCTGCCAATGTTTGCGTAGTTGCTCCGGGCCGGACGCGCAGTACGCTGTGCCTGTGAGGGTGATGTCAGCAGCAGTCATCCCAGCTCAGTGCTGCGGTGATGTCATATCCGACCCGGCTCCGCGCAGTCTGCCCTGCAGCCGCTGCAGTCACGAGTCATGACTCACAGTCACCGGTTATGACGTCACTCATCACGCCACCAGCGCGCCGCCGCGGCGGCTGGGAGCGGGTCGGTGGCTGACGAGAGACTGTCACGTGGTCTGGCGTGTCAGCTGCTCTCCGAACGGCTGCTACTCCCTGCAGCCATGCCGCCCGGCTGTGGCTGATGTGTGAGGCGATCCTCGGACTGGTTCCGTCCCCGCCGCGCAGTGAGTGACTCACTGCAGCGGATCATCGCCATATCGCCCAAATGTAGCGCTGTCTGCTAACATCGGGGGCCGGGCGGGGATCCCACTCAACGGAATAAAATGTTACGTTGTTCCCTCACTTTTTACGACCGTTCCTACGTTTCGACCCTCCACCATGTCCATAGCCCCCCCCCCATCCACCAGCCCGTCCACCACATCACCCCCTCTACAGTGCTCACGAGAAGGTTGTCACACAGCCAGCCACGATAATTAGCAGCCAGCCGTACAGCCAGCAGTGGTCGGGAAGCCCGCGTCCCAGACGACTCTGCTGACAGCTCAGCTGACCGCTCCTCCCACAGAGCCACCGGTCCGGCCTGGGTGCCCCGGGGACTGACGGTCAGAGAGGCCCGACACGCGCTGCTGCGGACATTCCCAGAACGGTGCGGCGTGTTCCGGCAGTGGGGCACGGCCACTGCGCAGTAAGATCCCCGGCTGATGGTCCCGCCACCAGCACCGTATGAAATGCGCTGCGGCTTTCCCGGGAATAGCCAGGTGTAATCCTGCTAAGGTGTCGGACATACCAATGTGATGCTGGGAACTTCGCCAGCTATACCATAGGTTGTATTATCACGATTTTTATTTTATTTTATTTAGTCCGAATGTTTTGTATGGATGGATTTCCGAGGTCAACTCAGGATGCCCCCAAACAGGATGCTAAGCTAAGCAGAGCTTGTTGTGCAGGTCCTGATCCACCACCCGATCGCACAATTTCTGTTGGTCGGCAGAATTTAGACGAAAGTTTTACGTGCCCGACACATCTGGACACGGTCCGCCCCGCTCACTGACGTCACCTGACCTTCAGTGCGACGCTGCCCACGGCCGCAGGCCATCCAGTCGGGAGAAATAGCGAGCGCCGAAGCGACTCGAACCGGGCTGCCACTACCCGGGAATAGGTCAGGAGTCCGGTGCTCTCGCACTGAGCTACTGAGCTACAGGGGCGGATTACAAACATCAGTCTGTCCTACTGGATATTGTCACCAGAGGATTTATAAAAAGCAGCTTAAAAGAATGGTGGGATTAACAATCGTGTTTGCTTATGATTAAACTTGCACCTGCAACACCCAAAGCAATGTATCGACAATTTTTATTTATTTATTTCTGACTCCAAAACGCTGTTCCCAGCTGTGCTCAGCACTAAATTCATGATGGCCGCTCTCATCCAGTTTGGTCGTCAAATTTTCGCAACTGTTACGCGTCCAAGTCAGGCACGTAGCCAAGAAGGGGGCGGCTGGGGCGCCCCCCCCCCTGGAGGCCCGATGGGGTGGGCCCTTTTCGGCGCACCCAGCGCGCCGAAAAAGGGCCGGACGAGACCGCCGAGAAAACGCGATATATGGGGGCTGTTTAAGAGAAGTCAGAAGACAACGCGAAGCGTGGTCCTTTTCGAGAGTTTTAGCGGCACTTCGCACTCCCCCTCACTTCAGGAGGTTCTTTTAGGGCATCAGGGCCCTCTCTGAAAGACCAGAGGGCGCCTTTGGGACGTTCCAGCGAGCCCTTGTATATTGTGAGAGGGCCCCCTGAACAAGCCAAAGGGCCCCTGAGCGAGTCAGAGGGCCCCTGAACACGTCGAATGAGCACCTAGCCAGCACAGAGGGGCCCCTGGGGAGTCGAAGAGGCCCCTGGACAGTGGACATGTCGGCAGTGCGACAAAGCAGTCCAGGGCAGTCCCTTACCAGGTCTTAAGCCCACTATTTTTATTAATGTTCATCTGACACCAACAGGTGGTCCCTACCTGATTTTAATGTTCACTGACGGAATGGTGATGTTGAGTTTGCAATATTCAAAATGAAAATTACGGACCGCAAAGAAGTGATTCAAAATAGTGAGGAGGCGAACTACGATTTACGAATGATTTCCTAAACATTGAGAGGTGCGGATGTATTTTTGATGTAATCTGATGGGGGGGGGGTGAGTTTTGGAACCGGCTTTTGCAGGTGAAATCGACACGCCGATCTACCGATATGCACCAATACATTATATATCGGCCCGCGAGGTAGCAATATCCCTTCAACCGAAAGCCGTCACTCATGAACGTACCTACTACCATGTGTGTTATGGGATTGGTACCTAGGCTCCAATGCTACCAGATTTCGAAAACGCTTTTCTCTCTCTTTGTTGCAGATGATGTGAGCGCATGAGCTGCGTGCTAGCTTCGACCTCAGCATTCTTCTTTCGAGTTAAATATAGACGTTTGAGATGATTGCTAGGTCTGGGGTTTCCGCGTGGTGCATGTCATGTGATAGAGGCCTCTTCTCCGCCGGCAAAGGCAGGGCAGTGGGCAGCTTGGTGGATCTCGCCATCAGCGCTGCACTGGCACGAGTCTGGAACAAGTCCTGTACGACAGGGTTTCCCAGTGTCAGCAACACTGGCTGCGTTACGTAACAACAAAGAGTTCCCAATTGTTATCACCAATTTTTCCCTTGTTGCATGAGGACAATGCCGAGAGAGTTGTAGCGTTTCCGTGAAGACTGACAGAT
>VOPJ01002456.1:0-12731 GCA_014673585.1 Semibalanus balanoides
CACGCGTGAGTAGCACCGTCATCACTCTTCAAACACGGCTTCCACGCGTGAGTAGCACCGTCATCATCACTCTTTAAACACTGCTTCCACGCGTGAGTAGCGTCACCATCGCTCTTTAAACACGGCTCCCATGCTTAGTCAAACGGGCTTCTTGCGACCTCAGTAGTTGCGAAGCCGCCATTAGCATCACGCACGGGTGAGAATGGGCCTCGTGTACCTTACGTAGTCGAGGCGTCTTTAAGCTTTAGTCATCATCACATGTGAGTGTGGCGCGACCGTGACGGAGCTCCTGATGAGTGTCCCGGGCTTGTTTCGGGGAACATGCGCCCATTTGTGTGGCTATTATGATATTTAGGGGTTCGGGGATACGGCTTACGGAAACTACTTTAGTTTCATGGTGCCTAATTATGGTGTCGATCTGTGACCAAAATGACCGAAAACAAAAGTGTCCAAAAACGTCCTGTGTCCGTGTCCTTGTTCTGTCCTGAGGACGTGGGTGGCAACGTTTTTTTTTTGTTTTGTTGATAGGCAAACAGTTGTGCTAACCGATATTGTGTTAACCGAAACAAATTGTGACTGATTTGGTGATCGGTCAGTCAGGCTTATAAATTTGTGGACACTTCTCGGTCATTTTGGTCACATATCGACACCATTAGTGGCTAGTGCCTAACCACCGAACAAGCTTTATTTTAACGTCGTAGCTTATCTCACGCCACGGCCCGCGGACGTGTCCCGTGCGGTGACCGAAACCGTCTCCCTGACTTCATCACCGTGTGCCCTCCGACAGGACGTGCCTGCGCCGGTGGCTGGAGCAGGACCCCTCCTGTCCCACCTGCCGAAAGGTACTGGACCTGAGCGGTCAGACGGCCGCCGGACAGCCGCGCTCGCAGCAGCACCACCGACCGCACTGGCAGCAACACAGAGGTAGGTCACAGGAGAGCACAGAGGTAGGCCACAGGAGAGCACCGAGGTAGGCCACAGGAGAGCACAGAGGTAGGCCACAGGAGAGCACAGAGGTAGGCCACAGGAGAGCACAGAGGTAGGTCACAGGAGAGCACAGAGGTAGGCCACAGGAGAGCACAGAGGTAGGCCACAGGAGAGCACAGAGGTAGGCCGCAGGGGGAACATTTAGAATGATACGCCACACGGGACAGGATTGGTCATAATTTTGTGGTCGACATTGATTTGGGCAGTGTTGACATACAATTGTACACAATGTCAATGTTCGTGCATTTGTCTAGTTGTATGCTCCTTATGCTCGCAGTTAATTTTGCTAGCCATACAGCTCCCAAATGATTTCGCTCTAGCATAGCCGTTTTGTTGACTGTACAGTGTACACCGCTGGCACCGTCACTAGTCGCACTATGTTCACATGTGGCCTGCTGACGCCTTTTACCGTGCGTGTGACACACACGTTGCCGTTGTTCTCTCGCAGGTCGCTTCGTCTCGTTCCTGCCTAGTTTCTCGGTGGAGGTGAACCATACCCAGCTGGTGCGGAACAACCAGCAGGAGGTGCCCGCCTCCCAGCTCGACTCCATGGCACGACAGGTGAGGCATAGTGTGTAACTCACACGGGTTATACTCGTGTGACCTAAGCTGACACATCCTCACCTGATACATGAGTTCCTATGGGCATGCACCCAAGGCCCTATAACACCTATGTGCATGCACCTATGTGAACTAACAACCAGTGGGGCACGTTAGTTTGGTGGCACGAGGTAGTGGTGTTCGTACACGTAAGGGAGGGGGCCGGGGTTTACCTTCTGAGTCGATGTATGTGAAATGACCATGTGACGCCCCAAATGCCCTTTAAATTCCCACATGGCAAGAGTCTGTGTATGTGCCCTGATAGTGTATCTGAGTTATATGCTTATCCATAGGCGCCACATGACCCATGAGTTGCGGCGCCCTAAGCCCGAATCATTATCATGCTAAGCTTATCCTGGAAGGACAGCTGGTATTAGGTGAACTCTCTCTGATTGGTGTATCTTATCGTATGCGCGTATGTGCTCTCCATCGCAGGTGCAGCAGATGTTCCCGCACGTGTCTCTGTCAGCCATCACGGAGGACCTGCAGCACTCGGGCTCCATAGAGGACACAGTGGAGAACATTCTGGAGGGTTCTGTGCACGATCTGCCGGCGCCGCCGATATTCACCAGTGATGAGCTGGCCGGTGACGGTCGCCGCTGGAGCCAGCAGGCCCCCGACGGTGACGACGACCGAGGGCATGGGGAGAAAGCCTACCAGCACCGGTTAGTGGTGCTGTCAGGCCGGGGCTTGGAGTCTGCTACGACGGTGGTAGTGGTTCAACGCAGTGTTATGTATCGAAATGAAGAAGCGCATCACCCGTCTCGAATCAGCAAGTGGTTTGTATTGGTTGGGCGCAAACTGATCTTAGTTGTCGGCGCGCCCAAAAACACAAAAAACACCAATAAACAAACATTATGGTTTGTATTGGTTATCTGCTCTTACGAACAGCTCATGGTCTGCTTGTGTGTTTGTTCGTGGTAGTTGTCTGCGTCAGACGCCTGGGATCGTCTCCGCGTCATTTTGAGCATGTATGACATCTGACATCGGTGATGGTTTCGCGCAGGACCGAGGAGGCAGCGGCTCCGGAGTCTGAGCCGGAGTGGGCGGCGCCGGCCGGCGCAGGCTCCCGCTTCTCCAAGAGCGCCTCGGAGCGTCACTCGCTGCTACAGCAGAGGAAGGCGACGATGTTGGAGCGCGCGAGACGCCGCTACCTGGTCGGCCCACAGGACAGCGCCAGTGGCAGCGCCGGTGGCGTTACGGACACGAACGATTGCGGCGCGGCTGCGGCAGGCGACGCGCCGCGGCCAGCGCCCGTGACGCTGGGCGATGAAGTGACCGCATCCACCCCTGCGACTGGGGTGGATGCGGTCCTTCCTGGTGATGTCGCTGTGGAGCTGACGTGAGGAGGACGGGCGAGGACTGGACGATGTGTGTTGCGTCTCACGGGTTCTGTACTCGATGGTGCCGTATCGCTTCCGTGCGGGTATGTGTGCGTGTGTGTGCACGAGGGTGCGGTGACCCTCGGAACAGTGACGGCTGTTTGCGAGGGTTGGCTTTATGTGGGAACAGGGGGCGAGGAGCCATTCGGGTATGTGCGAACAGTGGCAGAGGCGGTTTTGTGAGAAACTCTCCGTGTTCGGTGCTACTCCGGAGGGACGGTTTGGGCTGTGATGTTGGTTCCCGTTGCTGCCGTTTTGCCGCGTGGTGCCCGCCGCCGCGGTCAGGCGCTCGCTGGCTAGTCGTGTGTGTGATGTTTGATAACGCTGTAACGCTGCCGGCGGAGCGAAAGGTTGTGATCTGCAACAAGACGTCTTTTTGTCGCTACGACGGGTGCTGGTTCCGTGAACGATTCGGATGGCATGACGAGGAGTCTGTACTTTGGAAGGTGGTACTTAGTCATTTGTGTGCGATGTGTTGGCGCGTGCCGTTCTAGGTCACTTGGTTATGCATTTGCTTTGTCGTCATTAACGCGTGCTGGTACTTACCGCGGAAAGTGGTCGTCGCTGAGAGGTATTTTTGTAACATTCGGCGGGCATCCCTGTCGTGACTGCATTACTTGGGCATTGTGCTGGTGCTCTTTTTTATCGATAAGAGCACCCCGCTATCGCCACCAATGGCGTCCAGCCAGGCCTGTTTCCGCTACATGGTCAGACGTGTGTTACCGCTCCGCGAGGATCAGTCTCGGCTCCCCCGGTCCCGGGTGTCCGGGCACTGATTACAGACTGTGATCAGTTCGCTCTGTCGCCTGGGTCTGTGGAAATCTTGAGCCCGTGTGTTTGTCGTCCGGGCTGTTTAGACAGAGTGGCCCGAGAGGGGTCTGCTGCTGTATAACTCCCGTACCCCGCCCGACAGTCGGCTGGGGCGTGCTCTAGCCCCCTGTCTGCTTGTGCTTTACAATATAACCGACGTTTCTGTGCGGCGCTGTGTTGGCTGGCTTCGAGATGGCCCCAATTTTTACAGAGTTTCTGTTTCATTGCGTTATATTTTGACGACACATTAGACCCATATCGTCACGCTACCACGTCAAACAAAATGTAACAAATTATTCAGACGGCAAATGTTTCCATTTGTATATTTTGACGCAACTTTGGACCCCTAGCATCACACCACCACGTTAAACAAAATATGTAAACAACAAAACGTTCGCGAACCGCTGAGACAGCATTGCGTGCATTGAAGCAGGCGGCGACAATTCCAGGGACACTCAGCACGTGATAATGTGACTCTTCCACAGCACTCGCGACCCCAAATCACATTTCCTCGGAGAACCCAGCGTCGTGATCGTCCGGTGGAGGTGGTCGGTGGTCGGTACCCAGCGCGGCGCCGACCATCACCGTCCTCGCCCCGATCGGACCTGCAATATCAGCCACCCGTTAGCCATGGCAACAGGCCGGAGTCGAGCAGGGGCAGTCGCGGCCCTGGTCTTGGGGGGGGGAGCAACTTGGCAAGGGGGTGGTTGGTCGGTTGGTCTGAAAAGGCCCTCGGCCGGTGCGACTCGGACATATATTAGGACCATCCACGAAAAGCTCGTGGCTATTACGACCCCTCGTCAGTGGCTAAAACGGCGGACATTGGCAGTAAATGAGCACGCAAACACTCACTCAGACACACACCACACTGGCAGTCTGGTCACGGACTCCGCCGCCGCGCAGATGGCGCTTCACATCAGCGAGGGGCCCTACGCTGATTTGAAAGGATATGTTTACACATGAGTCTTATTTTCAATGGCTTCCAGAGGGCCATCTTCTAATTTGCCTCCAGAGGGCCTACTCTGGTTTTCAGAGGACCCTCTCTGACCTCTAGACGGTCCTTTCTGACATGGAGCCCCGGCGGGCCCTTCGGGCCCACCTGGGCTCCAAGTGACTTTGGGGTGCCAGAAGATATGTTGGCCCCCTCATAGGCCTTGGGGGCATGGTCCAGATTGGCAGACTGAACTCCCCTCCCTGCGACCGCCTCTGGAGCGGAGCAGACAGAAGCGGCCGTGGAAAGGAAATCGATGAATGTGATACATCGATACATCAAAAGTGAGAGATAAAAAATAGCCAGATCAATATGCCAACAAATATACAGACGGACAGTATTTACAATAAAATGATCGCAATATCGGTGGCGCGTAAAAACAGCTACAGCTCGCTGGGTTGCAACAAAGGGCGATCAAGTGTTTTGACGACCCTAGTCGACTCACCTATCCGATGAAGTTCATGACCACCAGGTGCAGGATGACGTGGGCGAAGATGAAGTCGGCAAATCCCCGCTCCGGACTGATGCCACTGAACTCGCTCTTGTTCTGCGGGTTTACCTGCAGCCTCAGGCACACTGGAGCAGATAGGGTAAATGTTACTGCTCCCATGTCCAGCAGTACTTGTTTTTGGCAAGCTTAGGCACATTTATATAATTATGTCGCTATGGCCCATGAGGAGAGCATGTCTGTGAACTGGAATTCAATTTCAATTTGGTTTTAATGTCCATGAGTTGTGAAATCAGATAATGTTTAGTTAACTGATCTAATATCAGAGCTCAATTTAAACCGCTATCATTGTATAGTGAAAGGCAGTCACTTTGGAAATAATGTAATTTTCCTCCAACAATGTATTAAAATAATGTAACAATGTAAACAACAATAACAATAAATGCAAATGTAACAATAAATGCAACAATGTATTAAAATATGGAAATAATGTAATTTTCCTCCAACAATGTATTATATTTGAAAATAGCACACAATACGAAGGCGACAGAGGAGAGTTGGTGCAGAGTAAAGTTTGAACTAGAGTAAACCATGCAATGGAGCCTGGATCCGTCTTCATTTTGACCAATCTGACACACATTATACAACAGAACAATTTCAAATGTGTTTTCCACAACCTGAAAGTTATGTTTGGGGTATCTGTTTTAAAAATAATATTTTTTGTATACCCTTTTACCAAAGATAGGTACATTTCAGAGTAAATTAACACTTTTTTGCAATCCCTCGGCAAAATATCAGCAGTAATCAAATTAAACTATATACCAAAGGACTTGTAGGAGACAAAACGTGTCCAATAAAAAATACTTGTTTATTTTACCATCAAATGTCAGCTTCATAATTTTGACAAATAAATGTAATGTATAATAGTTTTTCACAAGGAGTTCAACTCATTAAAGGAAATAGTTCACCTTCAACATGGGTTTTGAACTGAGATAGCAGTTTTGAAGCCAGTGTTGAAAAAACCCTAACTGCAGGTTTTCTGGGCTGAAAGGGCTCTCCAGCCGAATATATTTGACTTTTTGTCGAAGAATGTGCGGCCATTTAAATAAATTAAAAAAAATCCAAGAGATGGGGGTCTTCTACACCTGGGGCAGAGTAATAGTAATTTTACGCGACACTTTCGAATTCTGATGGCGAGCCACGTTGACCATTGCGGAGAGTACGCATATAGTTTTGATAAAATTAATAATGTTCGTCCTTCTGTCCTGAATCGGCGCGATGTATGGCTATTTGTGATATTATGAAAAAAGTTGTATTTTAAAATATAGTCAAATCGTGTTTGAAAAAAAAAATCAAGGTTAACTATTTCTTTTAATCTAGACTAACATACAGACATGTGCATGGATCTGAAAGAAAATCTTATGATCCCAGAGGATCTCGACAAAACGCAAAACTAGATATATGACCCCACTCATGGATCCCAAGACGAAATACAGCAGTGAATATTGGATCCCAGTGGATCCCTCGGTTAAATTTGGCAACGGATCTTGGGTCCAACAGGATCCCATGATAAACAATTAAAATGGATATATGATCCTAATGAATCATATACTGATAAATTATAAATTATGTCATAATTATAGCATTTCTTGATAATATTTAACTAAATGCCTACTCGTCCGTCGTCCATGCAAGTTTCATTTACAACAAATTAAAAGAGTACTGTCAATTACTTAAAATATGGGTTCCGAGAACACATCTGCAGAATGGCAGTCTGGGATTCCAGTGCGAAATGGCACATGCTATCTCGGATCCGGCGGATCCGTCGACCAATGTAAAAAACGGATCTATGATCCCAGTAGATCCATTGTCAAAATGTGAAGATGGATATATGATCCCAGTCGATCCAGGGTCCAGTTCCCAGAGATCAGATCCCTGGATCTGAGCACATGTCCGCTAACATCCGACACACTTTAAATGTCAAGATGTTTTGGTTTTTAGTTTACTATTGATTGGTTAATGATCATGTTGACAATATGATCATATTTTTGCCAGTCTTTAAAGAAAAATAATCACCTTTTCCACTAAAATGGAGTTATCACTTGAAATCGACAGACGAGACAAAAATATATTGTAAATTCCACACATTTTGCATACAAACTTTCCTTTCAAAAGATATTGCAATTCAAAGTTGGTAAGCGTTCCACGCTTAAAACGACCGGCACTTGCAAGTTGCTTGCCAGTATTTTTGGTCCTCATCGAACTGCGGACTTTTCCCGTATTTTGTCGTAATGGGATATAAAATATATTTTGCGTTCTGCTTGCTGTGATAAAATGCCCGTAGATCCTCTATAGAACAGCTATTCAATGAACACGTAACCAAATTAGCAGTTCTATGTGCGTCTAATATGGCGGCCTTTTAGTGGCTGTGACCACTCATTTTTTGAAAATAGATGCATTTATTTGCTAGATTAGGAGTTTTATAGTTTCGTTAATGGTTGTATTCAATGCTATCCTTATATTAGCATGAAAAATAGTAATTTATTTCCCCCAATAATAACAAATCATACAAAAAACTGGAAATTACATCAAAAGTTAATTGTGCGTTTTCACAACGTCCTACCTGTGCTTATTTTAGTGTCAGCGATTTGTTTCGACACCCCCCCTTTCTAACTCGGCTCCCTATAGCGACCTAGACATAAACCAAAAATACCTTCGAGAGCTCTGTTCAAAAGGGATTGGGAAACTATCGGTGAAAATTTTGTCAGGTCAATATTTAGAGTCACCGAGGTCATATCAAGGTCAAATTTGTCCAAATTCCCAGATTTAGAATAGCTCCCAGATATCCCCAAAATAATCTCGGAAACTATGGATAGCTAGGAGTAAACAAGTAAAGGAACATTAGATATATATTTGAATTTGCAATCGCACCTATGTCCTCAAAATTTGAGCTCAGATCAAGTTTAGCTCCAGAGTCATCAAAGGTCAAAAATGCAGTGTTTTGTGTTAAAATATTGGTTTTCCTAATAGCATTTTATCTAAAAATGACACATAAAAATGATTTTAACACTATCGTGTTCCTCTCGTCAAGACGCTTCGAAACATATGCATGATGACCTCGTAAGGGCAACTTCAAAATTTGACCTCAGGTCAAGGGCATTTCGGTGACCCAGATGATGTCATGTTGCAATGGGCGACGCGGACAGACGATACAAATACGTGGGTCATCTGCTCGGTCTCTTATCTTTCATAAATCAGAAGTTATTAAGCAAATCATGCTTGATGACCTCAGATGACCCAGATGACCTGTGTAAGATCTTTTAAGAAAAACAATCGCCACCAAGGTCATTCCAGAATGAGCTAAAAAAAACATGATTTCTGAAATAATCAGCCTTATCCGATGCATACTTTCAGAATAGGAAGCAATCGTTATTTTCCCATTCACTATAATGGGAGGCAGGAAGATTGACCTGACCTTTAGGTCCACCGATATCGAAAAACCGAGATATACAATCTAGAGATAGTCATGCTCTTTATGACACCCTGTAAGTACGAAATTGCAATCCGCTAAAAACGGTCGGCTATTGGTGGGAACCGGCAAATTTTTCGGGAGGTGGTCCACTTGGACCTAGCCTGGTGACCTGACCTGACATGACCTGATTGTCAAAACTTTTTGAAAGCATGTACAAAAAGATGATCGAACAGGGTAAACTGAAAATTTGCGTCGCTACGCCGCCGCCGTTTTCCCGATATCACCAAGGAAAAACCGAGGGGGGGTGTCGGTAAACACACACCCCCCGGCCCGGCGCGGGGTAATTGTGCGATTTTCAAAACGTCCAGCCTGTGCGTTATTTTGTGTTCCAGGCGTTTGTTTTCAGGGACATTGTCCCAGCGAGTTTGAACAAATTTGAAACCACCTGCGCCAGATTATGGCGCACTCTTGTGATGGAATAGTGATGGGATAACACTGCTCATGAGTTTCGAAAGAAGTATGTGTACTTGTTTTTAATTTGTAAAAATTTAAAACATCGAATAAGAGAATAATTTTAGTTAATTGTTTGTTTATTGGGGCTTTAGGGCGCGTCGACTGCTAAGGTCACTTTGCACCCATAATTTTAGTTAATTCTTAAATCAAAATTAAATCAATGTTATACCATAACGGAAGCCTAAGAAATTGTTGCTAACAAAAATATAAGGTGATTACTTCCCTTTAATATACACTCTGCATTTTTAATTTAAAAATAGAAGGAAAAATTTATACATATATAGCTGTGATGAGCATTGTGCTTAGAATAGGAAGGAAAATATAGCCTTTGCTCATGTTATGATGACAAAAATATGATGGAGATGTGAAATACGACAAAAATATATATTTATTATTGTGGCTTCTCCAGGGCTAATAAAACAAAACAAGCAAGAACAGTATTTTACAAATTTGTGTTGCCTGAAGAAGCCACAAGGCGAAATATAGGTTTTTGTTGTATTTAAAATTGTATTTGTCATATTTCTATCATCATAACATCAGCAAAGGCTATATTTGTATTCTTATGAAATGCTTATGCAACAAATTTGACAATGAAGCTCTTCAACTTATAGCCTCAGCATGCAAAAAAAGGAATGGGGTGGAGTTTATGGGCACTGAAACAACAGTGGTTATATCACACAATAAAGGAATGGTTCACAAAAACTCACCAAAAGAACAGTCAAATTGACTAGCATTGACATCACAGTATCTTACCAAGTAGGGTAAACTACCATAAGATTTGGGGTGCCACAAGATCAGACATTTCATAGAAGTGGTGGTGAATTATTGCTTATGGATGATGATTGTGGCTTTAGGGCGCCTATTGCTTATGGACATATTCACTGTCACCACTAGCAAATGTCTGCTAACAATAACAATACTATATATTGTCTGAACTTACAGCATGTTGCATGAATAATAAATGGGTATACAGCCCATTATTAAAAATTTATACTTAATGCGGATAAACAATATCAAAGTTATAATAACCTTAGACTCTGAGCAAAATCAACTTTAAATTATAATTAATTTTGTATCTTTCCAGGAAAAATTAAAACAATGATAAAAAACATGGGAGATCAACTAACAAAGTTGAAATAATGCTCTCTGCATGCATCATTACTCTATTGATAGCATGATTAACTAGCATAGGAGGGTCACATTCCACTTTTGCCCAGGGTGGGAATTCTACTCTTTTTTGTTGGTATAGGAGTAAATATCTTTCCAATGGAAGAAAACCAAAATAACAAAATGGTATGCCAAAAATAAGAAATACTGATATATTAATGATGAATAATGAACTACCAACCTTATTTCCTTATCTAAAAAACAGGTTTTCTCTTTAACAAACACATTTATTAGTTAAACAATAAATATTCATGAGGAGCACAAAAAGATACATTTTTACCAGTCATAATTTGGGAGTACAACATTTGTTGGTGGTCTAAAACCAACAAACATGAACTTTTCCAACACTGCTTTTGCCACACCTTTTTACACAAAAAATGTATATATAATACCAATTTAACATATTAAATTGCATTAGAACTGCACAAAAGCCAGGGACATTCTCAGTACCTTCTTATGTAACACAAATAATTTATATCACCTGGGTCAGCTACCTGAGCTGATCACAACAATGTTGCCATTACAACTGAATGTTAACTACATGGATGGTAATTTTTGTTTGCAATGTGTCAGATATGTTTCCATTTTGTGCAGTTAGCAGAGACGAGCGGCTGGTGAAAAATTATTAATGTTAGGTAAGTACTGAGAATCTACCTGTTTTGAGTGCAGTTCTAATTCAATCAGATGTGTAAAAATGGTATTATATAAGTACCTAGTCAATTTGTACATAAAAAGGTGTGCAAAACCAAAATATCACGGCATAAGGTAAACAACTGCAATAACAAACATAAGAAACACCTGACTTATCATGCTATCGGTGATTTAGATGACACTGATCTGATGCACTACAGAATGCCAATTGCATGCAAATTGCAGTGCTTTAATGTGTCTGTCTTGAAATAGACCATCCTACCACATCATGTCCCCAATGCAACACATTTCAGCGAGCACTAGAAGCTGGATTATTTGCAGCAGTTGGCCGCCAGGGACCGCTAGTGAGCCAGGGTACTTTTAAAATGTAAACAAATTTTTGTTGATGCATTAATTTATAAATGAATAAATAAATGTTACGAAACAAATTGTGAATCAATCAACTGTTATTATATGCTTGCAACGACAAAATTAACTGGCTGACTAGCAGTTTCTAGCTGCCAACTTCTGCGAATTACCCAGCTTTTAGTGCTCGCCCACATATCATGCTTGAGCTTACCTCCCAGAACAAATGATCCGACACAGGAAATGAAGCCGCTGAGAAATGAGTTGAATGGGAATGTACCAACCAGGCAACAGTAAATAAACTGAATCACTCCAGTCAAGAAAATCTGGACAAGATAGGCATCAATGATCATAAGCTTCTTCGGTGTCGATTTCCCATATTCCGAGCAGAGTTTCTTGGCGACGGCTACAAATGATTCAGACATTATTGCTTGATTGAAGTAGTTGTATTGGTGCTAAAACCAGATTGCAGTGAAGGGAAGTTGAATGACTAATTATTGCCCTATTTGGATAACTAGCCTATTTATTTATCCGACTCAACGCCCACGTATAAGTATAAGCAAGGGCTATAGGTATAAGCAAGGCTCTATAAGGCCTATTGTTATTAAGCCGGCAACAAATGCCTATAGCGCCACTTTCGCCTACTTGTGTTTATTTGGATGGATCACTTTAATAAAACATCAAACATTTAAATTTAACAAACTGATAAAACAATATTTAATAGAACAATTTATGCAAGTAAGAATAAAAAAATATTTGCAATCATTATGAAGAACACATGTTTGAAAAAAAAATGAATAAATATATCGCTTCAAATTATACCACTAGGCTCAGGACAACTTGTTTGCAATAATTCGTACACGTTTGAGCATTCGTCTACGTGGGCTTCATGCTGCTTATTATGCTGCAGTTTTCCTCATTCCGCTCATTCTTACAGCGCTCTCGATAATAATTGTATCTGTATAATAATGAATGCAATAGCCAATAATAATTACTTAGACTAGAGGGCCTGTTTTGCGCAATGCACAATAAACACCCGCCAACGCAGCCCACCATAGGCGTAGGAGCCGGGGGGGGGCAGGGAGAAATGCCCCCCAAACATTTATCGGATTTTAACATTACGCCTAATTGGACGTTGCATGCAATGAATCGACTTAAAAATTCCTTTGCCCCCCCCCCCAACTTCGAATGAGTTCCTACGCCCCTGCAGCCCACCTACGCCACCCGCCATCGCCGCCCGCAAACGCCAACCGCAAACGCCAATCGCAAACGCCGCCCCAAAACGCCGCCCGCAAACGCCGCCCGCAAACGCCACCCGCCAACGCCGCCTGCCAGATTCAGCATATATTCACATGAGGTCCACGA
>VOPJ01002459.1:0-42153 GCA_014673585.1 Semibalanus balanoides
GCTCACAGACAACACTCAGCCGCTGAGTAATCAGCGCCAGCACGGCACGGCTGAGAAAAAGCCTCGCTCGGCACCGGCCGGCCCGCGCCGACGGAGACCGTTACTATGCCCGTCACCAATGACCAGACGGTGTATGCCATCGTTCAGTGATGCCATCGCGGCCAGCAGCCGGCTGACCGATCAGCCATCCGGCGGTCGGCGGACGGCGGGGGCGGGGGCGGGGGCGGGGTGGGGGCGGGGGCGGGGGCGGGGGCGGCTGACGGGCCGGGGCTACCGACAGACACTGGCGGCGTCCGATCACGCAGGGTGATAAGCAAACACAGGTGGCGGCATCAGAAATGCGTGTTAATACCGCGTGTGTATTATGTGTTTGGTACATGCGTGGCCAATCGTAACCGACCAGGCTGTTCTAGTATGGAGAATGTCAGCACACGAACAAGTTTACCAGAACGATTTCGTCTAATGAAAACCTCGACTTGAAGGACTGTTTGACGACTGTCTCGAAACAATGATGAACTCGACATCGTGCTATTTCTCGTGCTATTCACACAAAATTACACAAAACAAATAGAAGCGGTGTCATCCATTCAGCAGTATGCATTATGCAATGGTGCCATTCCTGGCAGGATGAACTGCCTCCGATGCACCCAATGGCTTCGTTGGAGCCAGAAGTACATCTCGGTCGCAGCGGTTGGATAATATACGATGTCGGCGATGGCTCCAAAACGTCAGCGACATTCGGAACGTGAGTTAACTTTAATAGACCAACTGTCAGCAACACCGACGCCCAGCTCAGACGCAATAAGACGGAGCTACAAAAGAAGCGCCCTCTGGCACTAACCACGGTTAGGAGGGTTCAGTGAAAATCCACTAGCTACGCTACAAAACTGTGTCGAAAGAGCTAATAACATAAACATAATTAGTCAAAAACTTGAATTACACAGAACGATGGTAGTCTGACCCGAGTAAGGAAAGAGATATCAAACCGAGTGCTTAATAACCGAGTTCACACCGTCGTAAGCCCACGATTAGCGTCATATAATAATGCAATCAGCAAATGGAAGGGGAAGTACTGAACCACTAAGACCTGCCATCACAAGACCGTGAATGCCCCATTGAGCACGTCCCAGGCCCACCACGGAACGGGCCACACGTCGACCCAATCTCCCAGGAGCGAGAAGCCAAGCATTCCATGCTGCCCGATCCAAATAAAACAGCGATAAGCCACTGCTAGCCGCGGCTCGGTACGCCGTCCTCAGCCTGTTCGCATGGTTAGCAGACCGTGTAGCACGCACTGACGTGACCAGCCGCCGATCAACAGACCAGTTCGGCAGGATAGAGCAGCGGCTCCCTGCACTGCCCTCTGAGAAGCCGCCGCCGCTGGAGGTGCTCGTCTCTTCCCATTTCACGGCGGGACGCACCGTAATCAGACAGAGCTCAGGGTGACAGGGCAGCTGTCAGGGCGACAGGGCAGCTGTCAGGGCGGCAGGGCAGCTGTCAGGGCGACAGGGCAGCTGTCAGGGTGACAGGGCAGCTGTCAGGGGACAGGGAGAGCTGTCAGGGTGCACGGGCCAGTGTCAGAGGTGAAGGGAGCTTCTGTCAGCGCGCAGGGCAGGCTGTCAGGAGCGACAGGGCAAAGCGTTGGTCGGGTAGACAGGGCAGTGTCAAGGGTCGACAAGGGGGACTGTAGAGAAGGGCGACAGGGCAGTGTCAGGGTGACAGAGCAGACTAAGTCAGGGTGACAGGAGCAGCTGTTCAAGACGCGCGACAGGGCAGAGTGCAGCGCGTGTCCTCAAGCACTGGATCCAGACCCGGCGAGCTAATGCAGCGCGAGCAGCGAATGTTCTGTTCAGGTGGAATACAACGCAGATATGTATTAATATAGCTTGGCTATTGGTAACCAGTTACTGTTAGAACAATAAACACACAAAACATAATTAAGGCTTTCGAGAAACGCCAACGAAATTCGCTGGAATAATTTGTATTCTTCTTATCGACAACATTCATGAAAAGCGACACTCTTGAGTACACAAACGATCTATTGGTCAAAATAGCATCAATTAATTACAAAGAAGGTTGTCTTGTTGACGGCTTCCAAGAAACACGGACCGAAAAAGTTCGCTACGAATAAAAAGTTTTTAGCTTTTGCATCGTCTTCGCTTTTCAACATGCAAAAGCAGGCTTTGCGGTCGTTTTTCACTTTTGATGTTAATGCCGAGCGAAGACTTCAACTAAAGTCGGCAAGCGGTTCAGGATTACTCTCCAAGCATACCATTCAGTATGTACACATCAAGACCAAACATACCGCGATACAACACTGCACCGCGGTATATCTGATGATATTGACACATTGACACGGCAACACCGTGACTCGCAAACAATAACGGCCATCTCCAAACAGACTCAAGACAGTCAATGAATTATCAGACCACACAATCCTAAAGACCGCAGCGTTTTAAACCTTCCCGAAAAGCGGGACCAGTTACGCACAGTTGGGTATACATCAATACCCTAGTCATAGACACATTGGCAACATCAATACCTATCACCACGAAGGCTTAGAAATACGAGACAATGATCCCCCTGATGGCGGAAGTTGAAGCCGCCATATATCATCGGATGCCTTTAACAGCAAATAACCATGAGACGCCGCCCACATCCACCGGTGCGCCTTCGAGCCACCGTTCCAGCAGACAGCGCGACCGACGAGCGCACGTGACAGCCGGTATTCTGCGGCCACTCCGGCCACCAATAACAGAGCAAATCACTCCGGCAGCAGCTTTCAAATCCGACAGCATTCCAACCAAATGAAATTGCATGTCAACGGGAGCACGACCGGCAGGAAAAATTTGGCAAGCTGAGCCGACAAATGGTTATGTAAGCTTCTTTCAGATGTTTGTTCACAGCAATGATTCAGGCTCAAGCGCTTTAGTATATTCCCCGGTCTGACTGGCATTTCAATTAACGAGGTATATTCAAATGGCTTAATCTTCGTTGCGTTTATTTTCCCACACAAAAATAAAAAGTAATTTAACTAGGAACCATATAGCAATTTCAGATGCTTGGCAACACAAACGTGTAGGAAAAGCAAACAAAGCAAACTGTGGATGAGAGCACAATGGATAATATGCCCGTTTCATTTATCTAATTTATCCCGCGCACTGCAGGGGGGGGGGTGATTTTTCTCAGCCCCTCAGGTTTTAGGAGTAGCGTGCAAAACAGGCGGCGCGCAGTGGGGGGTGGCTGGCGGGCGGGGGCCTCCAGACACTCAGAATCGGGGCGCGCACAAATTTTCGTACACAACTGTAATTGGGCATACATTACCCACACTTTGGACGTTTTGATTCAGTTCATCTCAGTCAGGCTCACAAAGTCATAGTCAATGTGACCCTCACCGTTCAAAATGTTTGCGTTCGTAGCCAAAGCCACAGTCTTTTTTCGGAAACGTTTTTGATCACTTGCCAACTTGGATTTCATAATGAACTCATAGTACCACCGTCTCAATTCCATTACTCGGATTTTTCGTATCGGTGAACCAAAAGGTCGTGTCATCTTTCTGCTCACCCATTATAAATGAATGGCTGAAAATAACAAATATCGCTCTCCCTTCAGAAAACAATATGCATTGGATCAGTGCTAATCTCTCTATTCAGAATATGATTATCTTTAGCTCATTCTAAATGAACAGTGCAATTGTTGTCAGCTGAATTTCTACACATAGGTCATCTGAGGTCATCTGAGGTCACTCTTGAATAATCCGCAATGATTTGCCTAATAATCTTGATAAGAAACAGAAGATAGAAGACGATCTAGTTGACACCAATGTGCTTTTTCGTCTCAGTCAGACGCGTTCCCCATAATCAACATGATAACCACTGGGTCCACCAAATACATTGACTAGAGGTATTTCGAACTTTGACCTTAAACCAGGAATCACCAGTGCTACTGTATTCACAAGCGCATACCATGAGACAACACGAGTGGCGTAAAATGATTTCCTATATCTTCTGCTAAGGTGACACTCGCACTATTATCCGAAAAACTGTTTTGGCTAAACAGTATTTTTGAACCTTTCATGACCTCTGGGCTAAAACTATTGATCTGAGTCAATTTTGAGGAATGGCGTCAGGCAATTTACAAATTCCAAATAGTATCGATGCTTCTCTAATGTTTGCTCCTAGCTATAATAAGTTTCCGTAGCATAAATTGGGGGTTTTCTGGAAGGACGTCTCTAAAAGAGTCATAACCGGAAAATGTGCCTTATGGGGGACCACATGGGTTGACCTCACTTCTGTGACTGATCCAAGAAGACGAAATACTCTCGATAGGAGAACTTGCCTAAGTATCTAAGCCGTTTTTCCGCTGGATCAGGACTATCTGCGTAGTTTTCAGAGTATCACACTGGGCGGCGGAAATCAACTCCCTCGCAGTATTAAGTATGGCGGCGAACACCCCCTGCATGTGCGCGGGTTTTGTCTGAATTTAAATATATTTAGTAATTAACGTATATATATTTGCACAAATTCCCATTGTAGTAAGGATTTCATACTTACCATAAAAGGAAACTACTCCCGCTTAGTAACTCAGATGGGAGAGCGCTGGTCTTCTGACCTCCCAGTAGAATGGGCAGCCTGGGTTACGAAGTCGCTTCGGCGCTCGCTATTAATGCTCCTAGACTGGGATGGCTACATGACGGCAGGCGGCAGCCGGTCGACAACTCAAGGCATGTGACTAGCGAGCGGGGCGGACCGTGTCAGCGTATGTCGGGCACGTAAACTTTCGTCTCTTACAATCTGCCGACCACAGGCTTCAGCGCGACAGGGTGGTGAGGATCAGGTACAGTCGCAACAAGCTCTGCTTAGCGCGGGTCCTGACCTCGGAAAGCCATCCATACAAATCATTCGGACTAAATTTATAAAAAAAAAACTCCATTTAATGCATAAATTCCATTTATTGTACGAAATCATGAAATTCATGACTTAAAAAGCTTTCACCAGGCGTCCAAACTTCCTGAGTAGTGAAAACTTACTCAGTCCAAACTTATCTGAGTAGTGCACAAATTTGTACATATTTATATTCATACTATTATTTTCAAGGCTACTAGAGGCTAATTATTCATTAACTTTAAGATCACCTAGCAACCAGCATCCTGCTCATTTATCAAATCTCTAATTTCAAATATATTTATGTGCTATTTACTGACATGAGCCACCAATGATAGATGAATCACTGAATCAGGTACGATCCGTCAATACACGAATGCCACGTTATCATCGTAAGACAAGCATATCGCGTTATTAGCAGTTCCCTGGCCGAATTATAGGTACTATGGTCGGGAAATAGCAGAGCCAGCCCGATGGAGTCGTGAAAGTCAAACTATTATCAAGCCACATCGAGGCACCATGCTATCATTTAACTCAACGACAGGGCCGGAGCGTCCGAGATAATGAACTTCTGTGACATCGGGTCATTCCAAGTCACAGAGGAAGACAAACGGCAGCTGGTCTGGAGGGGTCAAAACTATCGCCAGCCGCCACCAGGAACCGTACGGTATCAAAAGTCGGAGCTTCTCTATCCCCTCGACACCCCCCCCCCCCCCCCCCCACACACACACATACGTGCACACATGCAACCGTTCCATCTCACAAGCTGGCGCAATACCACCACACGCAGGCTTTTACCAACAACTTACATCCAGAGGGAAATCAAACGAAGTCAGCCGCCGCCAGGGGAGTGATTTCCATTCCTGCTCGGCGTCACACTCGTGCGGACAGCTCCACACTGTGGTTGACTGGACTGTGGGGTGGACTGTGGGGAGTCTCAGTAGCCGCTCTGTGGAGTCCACAGAGCGGCTACTGAGACTCTGTGGAGTCCACAGAGCGGCTACTTAGACTCCCCGGCAGCCAGCGGTGGGCTCGGCCGGACCCACGTCTCCGGATCGCGTGGTGACTGACTGGGCAGACGGCACCGATCATCGCTCGGCTGGCCGGAGCGACACGCACCAAGGACACGACAGAAGACGGACCGGCGTCACCGGGACACGACAGAAGACGGACCGGTGTCACCCGGACACGACAGAAGACGGACCGACGTCACTGCGGGACACGAACAGAGCGGGGACCGACGTACACAGGAGCGACAGAAGTACGGACGGTGGAACTGCACCGGGACCACGAACAGAAGACGGACCGTGGTCACTACCGGGCGTACCACGACAGAAGACGGCCAGGTGTCACCGGACACAAGAAAGGAACGAGCGTCACCGGGACATACGAAACAGAAGACGGACGGTGTACCAGAACACGAAGAAGACCGGAAGACGTCACCACACTCACGAGGACACAACGAGAAGACGGAACCGACATCACGGCACAGACAGAGGAGACGGAGGGCGTCAGCCGCCGGACCACCGACCAAGAAGCCGGACCGGTTGTTCACCTCCTCGGACACGAAAGACGGACGACGTCACGGGACAACGACAGAAGCGGACCGACGGTCAGCCCCGGACAAACATAGACAGAATGAACGGCGGCGTCACACGGACACGACCAGAAGAGGACGCGGGGTCACCAGGACACGAACCACAAAGACGGACCGCGTCACGGGACACGCAGAAGACGGTACCGACGTACAACCCGGACACGACAGAAGTACGGACCGCGGTGTATCACCACGGACCGACAGAAGACGGACGACGTCCCTGGTGCATCACGACTCAGAGAGGAACGGAAAGACGTCACGGGACACCTCTCGAAGAAGACGGACCGACGAATCACCGGGACATCGACAGAAGCTACGGACCGGGCGTGACAGAGGACATCGAGAAGATAGGAACATGGACCAGTGCTAAATAACACGGCACCGACACAGAAGACGGACCAAGAGCTCGACCCTGCGGAGCACAGACGAGCACGCGGACCGGATAGTCACCAGACAGACAAGAAGACGGGAACGAACGTACCGGGACACAACAGAAGACGGACGCAATACCCGGGACAGCGGACAGGCGAAGATGACGGGCGGTCACGCGGGTACATCGACAGAAGACGGACGGTGTCAAACCGGAACGCGACAGAAGACGGACGACGTCACGCCGGGACCGACAGAAGACGGAAAGACGTCACCGGGTAACGAACAGAAGAACGGACCCGGTGTCATACCCCGACACGACAGAAGAGACCGACGTCACCATGGGAACCCGTCAGAAGAGGACCGGATGTACTCGACCCAGACACGACAGAAGACGGACGCGTCCTCGGAACGGATGAAGAAGACGGGACGTGTGTCCACCACTGGACACCGACAGAAGACGGACCGACGTCCCACCCGGGACACGAACAGAAGAACGGACAGGACATTACCCGTGGGAACTCCAGACAGAAGACGGCCTCGGTGTGCACGAAACACAAGACGACGACAGAAGACGGACCGACCGCTACCACAGTGGCACCAACAGAGACGACACGACGTGCACCACGGACACGCCGAAAGACGGGACCGCGATTCGTATCCCTGGGACACGACAGAAGACGGACGACGTCACGGGAAGGAGAGTGGTGGAAGGCGACTACCGCAGACGCAAGCACGAACACAGGCGTCAGGGGACACATGAACAGAAGACGGGCCGACGTCACACGGACCCGAAAAAGTCACGGACCGATTTCGTGACGGGATGAAGACAGACCACGTAAGAAAGGACCGACGTCAACTAGGGCACGAAGAGATCGGACGCCGACCGTGTCAACAGGGCGACCACGACAGAAGAAGGACCGAACGTCAGTCCGCACACGACAAGAAGACGGGACCGGTGTAGGTGGGTACATTTCTCGAGGCAGAAGACGGAGCGCGGCGTCAACACAGGGCATTGCCGAAAAACAAGAAGACAGGACAGGTGTTCCGCGGGCTGCACCACGAAAGGAAGATCGGATCGTGTGTCTCCCAGTGTCACGACACGAAGACGACCAGCGTCAACCTCGGGACACGAACAGAAAGACCGGACCGGCGTGTCAGCTCGGACACGAAGCAGAAGACGGACCGCAGCGTCACCGGTGACCAACGACAGAGAACGGAACAGACCGTCACTACACGACACGGACACGACTGGAAGACGGACCAGACGTCACCCCGGACACGACAGAAGACGGACCGGTGTCACGGGGACAGCGACAGAAGACGACCGATCGGTCAACCGGGAAACACGAAGAGACGGAACCGACCATCACCCGGTACACGACAGGAAGACGGCCAGTGGATCGTCCACCGGGAACACCGACATGAAGAACGGACGGGCGTCACCAAGAGGACACGACAGAAGAACGGACCGGTGTCACCCAGGGACAACGACGAAGACGGACGGACCGTCACCCGGAACGGACAGAAGGACGGACCGTACGTTACCTACTCGAGGGGAACAAGGACTACGACAGACGAATCCAGATGGTCACTGGCGTCACACGATCAGACGCAGGACCGGTTGTCTAACACTGGACCCGACGAGGAGAGGACCGGCGTCCCCGGACAGACGAAGACCGCGCACCGAAGTCACGGGGGACGCGACACGACAGAAGACGGACCGACGTCACCCGGACACGACAGAAGACGGACCGACGTCACCGGGACACGACAGCGGCCGCGCGTCGCTCTGACACCGCACCTAGCACCGTCAGTCATCGCCATCAGTCACCGTGGCCGCCACAGAACCCGTGCCAGGGAGCCCCACACCCAGCTATGTCCCCGCCCCCAACACACCACTCTGTAGATCTAGTAGGTATGTACCTACTGTCCACGCCGGCTGCAGGAGCACCACCTGGTCCGGCGGCTAGCATGGCCTGGGCCACCGGCAACTTAACATACACTGCCGATTTTGCTGTACGCCCAGTCTGAGTTGGCAAAACACGTTTGTGAGCTGGTCCGTCTGCTCGTGCGTTGCCTTCCGCATCGCTGCCGGGTGTCGGATGTAGAATTCGTGCTGCATTGCGGCTAGCCCGACCATGAAAAGTCCCAAGCGGCATGGCGGCACACACAAGAACGCTGATCCCTAACGCTTGACTAGTTGTTGAGTGAGACTGCCAGCTCGACCATTTCAGTTTAATACCCGTAAGATATGTTTGCAAATGTCAGAGTTTGATTCACTACGTCGGCTGTCATGTGAGAATCACGCCGGCTGCGTCACGAACCTGCCAGCAACTGGGTCAAAGCGAGCACATACGGTGGTAGCTCCGCTGGCATAGGCCAGCCCCACTGTAGGTGCAGGCGTCGCACTGCGGCCAAATATTGGCGCGCACTCGCCACTGACAGTCCCGCTCGTCGCAGGTGACCGACGAAAAGTCAGGGTTGTGTCGCTCGCGGGCACGACGGACAGCCTGTATCGCCGACAGAACGCTATAAAACGACGTTGGCCCGTGCCATATACCCGTCGCGACGCTGGCGCCAGGCTGTTTTGAAGCAGGGACATCGTGACGTCAGCCAGGTGCGGATCGGTCTCGCATGGGTGCCATCCGCCACGTGGAAAGCCGGGACAGTCTCCGCCATCGCTCAATCACTCACTGTCACAGCAGTGACCGCTCGCGAGGTGCTCTGTCGCGTTCACACTGGTGATCGGTTCCAGCCTCTTCCCGTCCACCCCGTCCGTCCCCTGTTATCTCTCGCCCCGTCCTTCCCCTGTTATCTCTGCGGCCCTGTTATCTATCTCCCCTCCGCTGCGACGCTCGTCCCCGTCCGCCCCCTCCGTCCCTTGTTAGCTATGCCCCCCTCCCCCGTGGACGATACCCGGTACCATATGATAAGTAAAATGCAAACCAAAAACGGCTTAAGCTAGCAAATGACACGGGCTACAGCATGGATATCTCATTTTTTACCCCTAAAATGGAAGTAAAGAAATGGAGAAAACAAATAGAAAATGACCACAAAATCCAAGTTTTCAAAAATATTGAGAAATGTGTAAAGAATGTCAGAGAAATATATGCAAAATACCACCATATCAAATTTCAAAATCATAAAACCGTTTTTAATTGAGTGATTGCATGTTAAGTGCTGGTAACTCATGACGTAATATTTTGCAATCGCATTTTTGGGCTTCTATTGACAAGATACAAAATAATAAATGGCAGCACTGTGTTTCTGAGAGAAAACTGATCTAGAAACATGCCTTGTTGATTTATATTTATCAATTTTAGGTTTTGACATTTTGTGAAGAATGGCGTCCGCATCAACGAACTAAAACGTAAAAATACGGAATTGGCGCAAATATGCGCAGCTACTTTCTTCGCATCTATTATCTAGATTCTAGAGGTCCTGAGGACTAGCTGGGTGGCAAAATCTTCGCAGGACTCGATGGGCCATTTTTTGTAGCTCTACTCAAACTTCTGCAAGCTTATTTAATCGATGCTTGATTTACTCCTCCGAAATACACAGTCCACAAATGATTACAAATTTACAGCTGTGTCCTTTTTACGGTAGCTGGCATTAGCAGAGGGACCAAAACATCCCGTGGTAAGATTATTGTTGATGATGGGATCACTTTTATCCTGACTTACAGCAACACGAACTTACCTGACCTGATACGGTCGCCGCTTTCAAAACCATAAACTTTACATTACGACATTTAGGTCGACTTTGGAGGGCAAATTGGCAACAATAAGTAGTTGCTGTCAGGGACAAAAATAAGCAGCACCATCGAATGCGCCGTCCATGTTTTGCGTATGGGTACTATGTTCAAAACCTGTAAAATCGCAAACTGACTTTTTAGCTTCATCGGCGGTTTTGAAGGCCAGCTGTGCAGCCGTGCAGCCGTCGGATCATGCCCTGTCCCGACCGGATCATGCCCTGTCCCGACAGGATCAGCCTGCCCGACCGGATCATTGCCCAGTCCCGACCGGATCAATGCATCGTCCGACCGGATCATGCCGTCCCGACCGGATCATGCTCTGTCCCGACCGGATCATACTTGTCCCGACCGGATCATGCCCTTGTCCGAACCGGAATCATGCCCTGTCCCGACGGATCATAATCTGTCCCCGACCGGATCATGCCTGTCCCGACATGTCTCTCCGGTGTGCGCTGTGTGTGACTGGTACGGTATACCACACGTACTCGCACGATCTGCCGCATGTGTGGGACTGGATGAATAACATGAGTGGGTGGTCCGCATATCAGCAGCATGCGGTAACCGGCCCCACACATATCAGCCACATGTTCACATATCAGACTCCTGTCCAGCGAACTAGCACGATTCATAGCACACATCACACCGTACCACGACTCAGACGGTACGCATACAATCAGTGATACTGAGAGCCTCCAAGACAGCGTGGTACAGAAAGTAACCAGCAAAGGGTCCTTACCGGCCATGATTCCAATATCCAGCCTCCCATGGTGCTGCAATCCCAACGCTGCTCACAAAATCTAACTTCCCGATGCTCACTTCCTCCCTCTGCTGGGTCTCGCTGTCGACTGACAACACCTTACCTCGTCTGTCCCCCGGTCCCCAGCACCCCTCCCGTACCCCGCCGCGCTGTCTCGCACTGTCCCCTTCCACCCCTCCCCACCGAACCGGCGGCCAGACGAGCCCCCGCCGCGTGTCGTCCCCCACCGTCCGCCGCCCCGGCACGCGCATACATCCTGTGGGCCATCGGTCAGTGGACGCGATGCAGGCCGACCATTACCGGAGTTGAATGACGCTGGGAGGCGGCGGGCGGCGGGCGGCGCGTCCAGCCGACACAATGACACAGTGAGTGAGCAGCACGGCCGACACTCTCAGAGCAGTGGCGACACACTGACCAATGACACAGAAGAGCAGAACGGCCCGACTCCGAGCAGTGGCGAACAGACCAATGACAACAGAGAGCAGCACGGCCGACACTCAGACAGTGGCGGCACCTGACCAATGACACATGAGAGCAAGCACGGCCGACACTCAGACAGTGCGGCACACGTGACCAATGACACGAGGAAGCAGCACGGCGACATCAGACCAGTGCGCACACCTGACAATGAACAGAGAGCAAGCCCCGGCCGACACTCAGACCAGTGGCGGCACACTGACATGAACAGAGAGCAGCACGGCCGACACTCAGACAGTGGCGGCACACTGACCAATGACACAGAGAGCAGGCACGGCCGACACTCAGACAGTGGCCGGCACACTGACCATGAACAGAGAGCAGCAACGGCCGACACTCAGACCAGTGGCGGCACACTCGACGCAATGACACGAGAGCAGCACGGCCGACACTCAGACCAGTGGCGGCACACTGAACAATTTGACACATAAGGGAGAGCAGCACGGCGACACTCAGACAGTGGCGGCACCTGACAATGACACAGAGCGCACACGGCCGAAACTCAGCGCGTGGCGGACACTGACCATGACACCAGAGAGCGCACGGCCGACCTCAGACCAGTGGCGGCACACTGACCAATGACACAGAGAGCAGCCCGGCCGACCTCAGACCAAGTGCGGCACAGCTGACCCATGTCACAGAGAGCAGCACGGCCGACTCTCAGACCAAGTGGCGAGCAACTGACCAATGCACAGAGAGCAGCACGAGCCGACCACTCAGACCAGTGGCGCGCATCACTGACCAATGACACAGAGAGCAGACGGCCGACACTACAGACCAGTGGCGGCACACTGACCATGACCGAGAGCAGCACGGCCGACATCAAACCATGGCGGCAACATGACCAATGACACAGAGGAGGCAGCAGGGCCGACACTCAGACAGTGGCGGCAACACTGACCAATGACACAGTGAGCAGCACGGGCGCGACATTTGAGACCACGTGCGGCACACTGACCAATGACCCAGAGCGCAGCACGGCCGAAAAAACTCAGACCAAGTGCGGCACCACTGACCATGACACAGAAGAGCAGCACGGCCGCACATCAGACCAGTGGCGGCACCCTGAACCATGACACAGAGAGCAGCACGGCCGACACTCAGACAGTGGGCGGCAACTGCAACGTGACACAGATGAGCAGCACGGCCGACACCTCAGACCAGTGGCGGCACACTGACCAATGACAAGAGAGCCAGCCAACGGCGACACTCAACAGTGGCGGCACAACGACAATGACACAGAGAGCAGACGGCCGACACTCTCAAGCCAGTGGCGGCACACTGAACCAATGACACACGAGAGCAGCAACGGCCGACACTCAGACAGCTGGCGCACACTGGACCAATGACACAAGAGAGCCGACACTGAGACGCAGTGACGGCACACTGACGCTCGTTTAGTCAACTACATGGAGAGACATCAGAACGGAGAGGGACCGGCTAGCAACTTCCATTAAAAGGCAGTTAAAGCCTAGACTATTATAGACCTAAGTAAGCATATAGAACTGGAACGAGTTTTTCGGACTTTCATCCTCGTCGTTTGATAAGACTACACATGGGATTCCGTACTTGAAAATGTTTAATATGATTGGTTTGGCAAATTATTCAGATAAATGCACAAATCATATAGAAAGCTGTATTCGAAAACAGACTCGCACATTCAGAAAAGATTGCGAGAAGTGGCACGAATTTTGAAAGTGGTAAATATTGTTATGCCATTATGTGCTTCGAAAGAAGAAAATAAGAGAGCAGTAAACGGTGGCTGTACAACAGATGGCACGTTAAGGTTAAGGTAAACGCTCGGAACTTATGTTAAAATAACTATGTATGTATAAAATTAGTATGTGCAAATGCATTGATAATATATCGGCATTGCCTACACGAGCATAATATTGTCAGAGGGGAGGGGCCCAGTCTTGTTGGTACAGTGGCGACGCTTTTTCCACATGCTTCTAAAAGAAGCTTTTCGACAAAGCAACACATTTTTCGACATAGTGCTGAATGACAGGACCGAAACATTAAATATATTCGTCAAGATAATATTTACAACCACACTATGCAGTAGGTAACTTCTCGACATTACCTTCCAGACTGCAATCTCAGTCAAAATACAATTACGAAAGTGACTGGTTTCCTGTAACTAGTGCGATGACTGGTTGGTCCAGGTGTGGGCATCGCGTGTCGGAAGCGCCGCCGTCCCGCTGTGTCTCGATATCGGGGAGCGCAGAGTGACCAGGAGGAGGGAGAGAGGAAGGAGGGAGGAAGGGGGAGGGAGGGAGGTGAGGGAGGGAGGAGGGAGGAGGGAGGGAGAGGAGGGAGGGAGGGGGAGGGAGGCCGCCGTGCGTCAGGAAACGCGCGTCCGCGCCTCTAAATAAACCAGCAGGCCGGCGCCGAGCGATGGCCGACAGGTAGACAGCGACGTCCGACTCCCCCCCCGGACGGTACGTAGGGAAGGAACAGCACCTACATTAGACTGGTCAGGCGAAACCTCGGCACAGGGTCATAAAACAAACTCGACGACTGCAGCAAGTGCAAGTAAAGGTTATGCAACGGCCAGCGCAATCAGCATTAGATCCAGCATATAGCGGTGCCCACATGGCTCCTGGGAGCAAACAGCTAACAAGAAGCATGAATTTAGCGGTGCTGTGGCGCAGCGTGTCCATGTAAATTAATGTTAATTGGCCAAATGGCGGCTGGGTAACGTGCTTACAAGAATGCAGCGTCACTGCTGCACTGCTGCAGGTCCTGCCAGTGACAGCCCCTAGCGACAGAGCCACGTCAGTGCTGACACCCAGCTCCCAGCAGATAGAGCCGGGACTGACACCAAGCTCCCAGCAGATAGAGCAGGGACTGACACTCAGCTCCCAGCAGATAGAGCCGGACTGACACTCAGCTCCCAGCAGATAGACCAATACTGACAACCAGTCCCAGCAGATAGAGCCGGGCTGTCACCATTCCAGGCAGATAGAGCCGGTACTGACACTCAGCTCCCAGCAGAATAGAGACGGGCTGACACCAGCTCCCAGCAGAAGAGCCATGACTGACACCCAGCTCCCAGCAGATAGAGACGGACTGACACCCAGCTCCCAGCAGATAGAGCCGGCGACTGACACTCAGTTCCAGCAGATAGAGCCGGGACTGGACCACTCAGCTCCCAGCAGATAGAGCCAGACTGACACCCAGCTCACCAGCAGATAGAACAGGACTGACACTCAGCTCCCAGCAGATAGAGCCGGGGATTGACACTCAGCTCCCAGCAGATAGAGCCAGGACTGGGACCACTCAGCTCCCAGCAGATAGAGCCGGGACTGACACCCAGCTCCCAGTAGATAGAGCCGGGACTGACACCCAGCTCCCAGCAGACAGAGCCGGGACTGACACTCAGCTCCCAGCAGATGAGCCGGGGACTGACACTCAGCTCCCAGCAGATAGAGCCAGGACTGACACCCAGCTCCCAGCAGATAGAGACGGGACTGACACTCAGCGCCCAGCAGATAGAGCCGGGACTGACACCAGCTCCCAGCATAGAGCGGGACTGACACCCAGCCCCAGCAGATAGAGCAGGGACTGACACTCAGCTCCCAGCAGATAGAGCCGGAACTGACACCCAGCTCCCAGCAGTAGAGCAGGGTAACTGACACTCAAGCTCCCAGCAGATAGAGACGGGACTGACCCACCCAGCTCCCAAGCAGATAGAGCCGGGACTACACTTCAGTTCCCAAGCAGATTAGAGCCGGACTGACACTCAGCTCCCAGGCAGATACTTTGCCCTCATAGAGACTGACACCCAGTCCCAGCGAGACGTCCCTACACGAATTTCGGGATTGACACTCAGCTCCCAGCAGATAGAGCCGGCGACTGACACTCAGCTCCCAGCTTAGAATATATGAGCCGGGACTGTACACCCAGCTCCCAGCAGATAGAGCAGGGACTGGACACTAAACAGCTCCCAGCAGATAGCAGACGGTTATGACACCCAGCTCCCAGCAGATAGAGCAGGCTGCACTCAGCTCCAGCGATAGAGCGGGACTGACACTCAGCTCCCAGCGATAGAGCCGGGACTGACACTCAGCTCCCAGCAGATAGAGCCGGGACTGACACCCAGCTCCCAGCTCCTGCCAGATCTCAGCTCCCAGATACTGGCACTCAGCTCCCAGCAGCTACAACAGCCCGCGCTGGCAATGGTACGGGCCACTCCAATCTGGCCGCTGTCGGCGGTCGCTCACGGTGACAGTTCCGCCACGCGCGGCACTGACGGATGTCACCGGCAGCTCCCTGACGGACCACCGGCTGACCGGCACACCGTACAGCCGCTACATCCAGCTCACTGACGGATCGCCGGCCGACCGGCACACGTACAGCGCTACATCCAGTCTGATGACGGATTCACCGGCCGCTACATCCAGGCTGACTGACGGATCACCGGCGACCGGCAACACCGTACAGCCGCTACATCAGCCTCACTGACGGGATCGCGTCCGCTACATCCAGCTGACTGGACGGATTCCACCGGGCCGACCGCACACCGGACAGCCGCTACATCCAGTGGACTGACGCGAGTCACCGGCGCTACATCCAAGCTCACTGACGGAATCCCGGCCGACCGGCACACCGTACAGCCGCTACATCCAGCTCAACATGACGGACCCACCGGCGACCGGCACACCGTACAGCCGCTACATCCAGCTCACTGACGGATCGCCGGCCCGGACCGCACACCGTACAGCCGCTAACCAGCTCACTGACGGATCGCCGGCCGACCGGCACAACCGTTACAGCCGCTACATCCAGCTGACTGACGGGATCACCGCCGCTACATCCAGCTCACTGACGGACCAACCGGCGACCGGCACACCGTACAGCCGCTACATCCAAGCTGATGACGGATCACCGGCCGGCTACATCCAGCTCACTGACGGACACCGTCCGACCGGCACACCGTACAGCCGCTACATCCAGCTCCTGACGGTATCACCGGCCGACCGGCACACCGTACAGGCCCGCTACATCCCAGCTCACTGACGGAATCACCGGCCGACCGCACACCGTTACAGCCGCTACATCCAGCTGTCTGACGGATCACCGGCCGCTACATCCATCTCACTGACGGATCACCGCCGCTACATCCAGCTCACTGACGGATCACCGGCCGCTACATTCCAGCTCACTGACGGGACCACCGGCACACCGTACAGCCGCTACATCCAGCTGACTGACGGATCACCGGCCGCTAAATCCAGCTCACTGACGGATCACCGGCCGCTACATCCAGCTGACTGACGGATCACCGGCCACTACATCCAGCTCACTGACGTATCACCGGCCGACCGGCACACCGTACAGCCGCTACATCCAGCTCACTGACGGATCACCGGCCGCTAAATCCAGCTCACTGACGGATCACCGGCCGCTACATCCAGCTCACTGACGGATCACCGGCCACTTACATCAGCTTGACTGACGGATCCACCGGCCGACCGGCACACCGTACAGCCGCTCATCCAGCTCACCGACGGATCGCCGGCCGACCGGCACACCGTACAGCCGCTACATCCAGCTCACTGACGGATCACACACCAAACAGCCGCTACATCCAGCTCACTGACGGATCACCGGCCGACCGGCACACCGTACAGCCGCTACATCCAGCTGACTGACGGATCACCGGCCGCTACATCCAGCTCACTGACGGATCACACACCGTGCAGCCGCTACATCCAGCTCACTGACGGATCACCGGCCGATCACCGGCTCTGCCAACATCACACCAAAGCGGACACAGCTCGAGAATAAATCATATCCCAGGATATCACTTCACAGCCAACCATAGTGGATATATCACTCGGCAGCACAAAATAGCCGACACATCGCTGTATCTGTCAACGTAACAGCCGGAGATATGCGCTCCCTGCTGGGCCTGTCGACAGCACACCATAGCCGACACATTCCCGAGATAATGATGCCACACACATTCCACAGATAATGATCACAGGGTAGATCGACGCGGCAAAGATAACCTGAACTGAGCATCGCTCGGCTAATCAAGATAACCCGTACTAAACAGCGTTCGGCTAATCAAGATAAGCTGTACTGAACAGCGCTCGGCTAATCAAGATAACATTTACTGAGCAGTTCACGAATGCAATTCACGAATCATAGTAAAAAAGTATTCAAGCGAGTTTTGACCCTCGCCGTACGGGGAGTTTTCAATTTCTCACCTTTGTCCTACGGGGTGGGGGGCTACGGCCCCCCTGTTAACTTTCAAAGTCCAAACCAAGCAACATAGAGCAATGCGGTAAGAATCAGAATGTTGCCTGGGATGAGAGGAGTCCAACAGTATGCGACTTTTGGTTTTCAGGTCAACGGGTGACCTTCCAGACCAAGTGAATGACTAAGATTGACCACGTCCAAAAATAACGATTTTGTTCTGTCCGTCGTCATTACTGTGGTGAGTATAAAAAATTTGGTTAGCGTCAAAATGTTGGTCGTAGCATTAGCTTTCTGACCATACTCGTATATCTTTGTTTAGGTCTTGGCCAGTTAATGACCTCTTAGGACACGGAAATTGTCACCATGATGAGAGCTGCAAATTGCATGCGGCTTTGCATTTACATGCTATGTATATTATCGGGTGGTGCGCTATATAATCCGAACGGAGAGAGATAGAGACACCGTAAACGTAACGTATTGCCTGTCAAGGAGAATCCAAAGGCATACCAATTTAAGCATCTAAGTCAACTGGTGACCTTTGGGGTCAGGTCAATGGCCCATTGTGGTCTGGCATGACCTTGACGAAAAGGTCATAGGTCACGATCAAATAGTCGCATACACATACAATTTTGATAGGATATGTATAATTGTTGTAAACACAGCTCCAAATATGATATGATTCAATCATATACAAATATTTCTCGAGAATCACACAGTTCAAATTTCAGATAAAATTGTATATATGCTTTTCCACACTTACTAACTTATCTTATTAAAAAAATATATCTTGGTTTATCTGTACGAACATGTCTTTTGCCTTTAACGCTTGGATTCGCATCAAGGTCGTCAACTTTCTTTATTTATACATCGCACAGAACATATAGTATAACACAAAATGTAAATGGTACTATAAGTAAAATAACCAGTATCATAATTAAATGTATTATTGATACAATACCACAACATAATCAATGCAATGCACTTGAACTGTTGAAAGTTTTGGTCTTCGCAAGGACCAAAATTAATCAAAATTCTTACTGAACTGTTTTGTCTTCAGACTCAACTTCCCTTCTCAATTCAACCAAACCGAAATGCAGCACCACAACCCCTGCCCAACACCTATACACCTATATGAGCCGGCCGTCACTGTCACCCACCTCTGCGTGGTTGTCCGCGGCGTCCGAACCGCCGGAAGCGGGGGCCAGTCGGGCGCCGCTTCATCGTGTGCCCGGACGAGTCGCACGAGACGCTCCTCCTATACCGGGGGGCCGAAAGCTCCGTCTACACCGAGGGAGAACGTCTCCGTCACACGGGGGTAACGCTCTCCTATCAGGGGCGAAAGTCCGTTTACACGAGGGTAGAACGCTCCGTCCACATTCGGGGGATAACGTTCCGTCCCACACCGGGGGCCAACACGCTCGTCCACACCGCGGGGCAGACGTTCCGTTACACCGGGGGCCGAAAACTCGTCTACACCGGGGGCCGCAGCTCCTCTGTACGGGGGCCGAGGGTCCGGTCTACACCGCGGCTGACGCCGGGCACTGCCCGACCGCGCGCGCCGAACGCCGCGGCTCAGCGCGGAACCACTCCGAAAGCGGCGCGCGCGGACGACGACGAGAGCGGCCCTTCAACAGCGGGGAGAAGGCACACGGCTAGACCGGCCGGTCACTGACAGAGATGACGATGGAGCGGTGACGGCCGCCGCACCGCGGCCAGCGGACCGGTCGGTCTGGCGAGTTACAGCGGCTGACGTGAAGGAGTTGAAGGAGTGGCTAGAGTGGAGAGGACAGCTGGGAGACTGGCCGAGGAAACGGATACACGAGATTGTGGAAGATTGACAGTAGCTTAGCTACCAGTTTGCTGAGTTCAGTAGGCTAAGAGGATAGCGCACTCCGGCCCAGACGCACGTTTTCTTGCAGTCGAGTTGCCCGAAAGATTTAAGTACAAACTTCGATAGCGGAGAGTTTATGTCTCGGCTGCTTACATAACATAATATTCAACAAGCCGCAAGAAATAGCAAACGAGAATCATCTCTGAGTTCGGCGAGCTATGACCACTGACCAGTAACCATAACCGACCGACTCAGCGCCTCATCCCCTACTCTCAACAACTCACAACCGCGGTGCCGTGCTGAGCCAGCATACCGCCGACAACCACCGGTCCCCGCTGTCAGCTGGCGTCGCTGCCGGCCCAACTTCCGTACACCCGCCGACAGTTCCGACGATGGTTCTGACAACACCGACGACGTTTCCTACGATGATTCCGACCGTTCCGACGCGCGGTGCCGACCGTTCCGACGCGCGGTACCGACCGTTCCGACGCACGGTAGCGACGATTCCGACGCGCAGAGCCGCACGTGGCCGAGCAGCGAACGAGCGGGCCACACGGCGGCCAGCGGTGCCGCGGCGAGCCGCCGGCGGTGGGTGGTGATCGACCGAGAGCGGTACGAGGTGCGAGGTGCCGGCTGCGGGGCCCTGCGGGCGGGCTAGATGCGAGGTCCACCCCGACCCAGCAGGCACCAGGTGGCGTATCGAGCCGTCAGACTGGCCGGACACGGGCAGCAGGGGCACCGGACGGGCGGAGCTGGGTCACACCGACAGCTGACGGTGAGCGATGGCGGGTGGGTGGCTGCCGAGCTGGCAACTCGGCACAACGGTCCAAGTCACCACCGGGCAGACGCCGCACCACACCGTCTCACCACACGGAGTACACGGTCACCAAACGGTCACCGCCGCGCCAACTGTCAGTCACCACCACCGCGCCGGGCTGGTGACTGATGGCCAACCTGTGACACCCAGCATACACCGACTAACCCCGCTGACACCGCTGACCCCTGCTGACTCCCGCTGACCACTGATGACCCCCACTGACCCCGCTGACCTCCGCTGATCCCCACTAAACCTCCGCTGACCCCCAATGACCTCACTGACTCCGCTGACCCCCGCGACCCCCGCTGACCACTGGATGACCCGTTGACCCAGTGACCCCTGACTGCCTGACTCCCCGCTGACCCTGATGACCCTGCTGACCCCCTGCTGACTCCCGCTGACGCACTGAATGACCCACTGACCCCTGCTGACTCCGCTGACCCCTGCTGACCCCAACTGACCCCCGCTGACCCCCGTTGCACCGACTCACCCGACAAACGGGACAAACATTAGACGAGAACAGAGACCACACAGCATCACTTGCATTAAGCGGCATGGTTTATTTTCATAATTCAATGAATACGGCAAATTCAACTTGCTGAGAGAAGCGCAACGATAACAGCGTTATTTGATTTCGATTGTGGGTACTGAACACGGCTGGAACGGATAAAACGATTTGATTTCGTAAAAGAGACGCTTTGACAGAAGGCTCCGCAGTATCAAAAATGATGTTGCCCGCGCGGGCCGGGGTGGTGTTTAGAACCCCCTCAGGTTTCTGGATACGGAAACGGCGGCGCGTAAAAGCGGCCAATTTTCATTTGTTCCGATCATCTTTTGTTCACTTCAAAAAAAGTTTTGACAATATGGTATGTCAGGTCAGGTCACCGAGAAGCTAGGTCAAGTGACCCCACCTCGAAAAGTTTGCGTTTGTTCCACCAAAAGGCCACAGTTTTTAAGCGATTTTGTTTCGTACTTACAGGGTTTCAATAAGAGATGATATCTAGTTGTAATATGCATCGGATTTTCGATATACGGTGACTAAGGTCAGGTCAATTCTGACTCCAATTATAGTGAATGGGAAAATTAACAGATGCTTCTTATTCTGAAAAGTTAATGCATTGGATCAGCTGATTTTTCAGAATCATGTTTTATTAAGTCATTCTGAATGATGATGGATTGTTTCTAAAAGATCTCTACAAGGTCTCTGAGGTCATTGAGGTCATCAGCAATGATTTGCTAAATAACTTCTGATTAAAAGGATAGAGACGAACGGGATTACACACTGTATTTTGTATCGTCTGCTCCCGCGTGCCCATATGCAACATGACTTCTGGGTCCCCAAATGACCTTGACCTGAGGTCAATTTTGAAGTTGACCTTGAGGTCATCATGTAATATGTTTCAAAGCGTCTTGAGAGAGGAACACGATAGTGTTGAATTGAATTATGTGCATTTTTAGATAAAGCTATTCAGACATATTTTTACCAAAAAATGCATCTTTTTGACATTTGATGACCTCTGGATCCCAACTATTTACTGAGATGAAATTTGAGGACATACAATGCGATTGCAAATTTAAATAGCTATCTAATGTTTTAACATGAATTACTCCTAGCTATCATAGTTTATTCCGAGATATTTGGGGATATCTGGCAGATATGTCCTAAATTGGAAATCTTGAGAAAAATTTGACCTCTGGTGACTCTAATATTGACCTGAGCAAAATTTTCACTGAAATAGTTTCGAAATCCTTTTGACGAGCTCTCGAACGGTATTTTTGGTTTATGTCTAGGTCCCATAGGAGCCGAGTTAGAAGAGGGTGTCTAAACACCCCCCCGGCCCGAGGAAGGTGGCGCGAGCAGGCCCGGCGCGGGTTAGCATTAAGGGAACTGCCACTTAACATATATTTGAGTTGGAGATAGCATTTTGCGTGCTTGGCATTGCAATTTATGCATGGTATAAAGTTAAAACAACACTGAGGTTGGAATCAACAGAGAAATTCGAGTTTGATTTTGACATCTTGTAATTCCCCAGTCCCGCAAAATGTATTTGGAATGGGGACCCCTGATCCGATGTCGCGTTCTCTTTACTCAATGTTGATTACAGTCTGCTTGTTTTTACGTTTGGCAATACAGATTAGCCATACACTGTCAATATTATGGAGCGTAAAGTTTTCTTTATTCCCAAAAAATTCCTTTATATGAGTAATCAGCCAAAATTACGTAACTTTTTTTATGTAATTGAGGCAAGTTTGTGAATAAAATATGTCATAATCGTGTTCGGCAGCAATTACTTCATATTATGCACCACAAGCAGCGTACATTTGAGAACTTTTGGGAAGGTGGCAGTTAAGGTGAATGACTGGGGTTAAAGTCTGAAAAATAAAATGGTCGGTATCGATAATCAATACTTTGAAAAGGAATGCACACAATGCCAGGAGCCGTTAAAGGAAGACTGTCGGCACACTAATCGGGTTGATTTTGCTGAAAAGACCGGCCGCTCTGACAGACGGGGTCGACAGCCTGTTTATTTACCCACAAGACAGCCAGCGAGGGGTCAGCTCAGAGTGTTGACTTTAGCCGCCGTGAGGTCAGCCGGGTATTTACTCAGAGGAGCGATCACCGCGGTGACAGAGAACAAGCACATCAGCAGCCAATCAACGCCCGAGCAGGTGACAGTTCCACTGCTGGCATCAGCCGGCACAAACATTGAGGCTTCTGGTATGTCAGGATTTAGAAGCCGCGCCAAAGGTAGCCGTGCCTGCTCAATAGGATAACATGCAGTGCATGTTCTGGCATGTCAGGATACAGAAGCCGCGCCAAAGGTAGCCGTGCCTGCTCAATCAGCTGACATGCAGTGGTGGAGCACCCAGTCAGCAGCGGTAAGTCCGCCGTCAGCAATAAGCCGTATGTCACCAGGCAGTCTGCGTCAGCCGTGAGCGGTGCGTCACCCGGGGGAGCGAGCAGTTGGCTCGATACGGCCGCCCGTTGAAGCCTGGCCACGCTCGGTTACGACTCCGCACCCGGCTGCCAACACTCGGCTTCCGTGGAAACACGCTGTCGTAGCGTGCCGCGCTCCCCCCGAATTGGCACCGCCGGCGCCGGAACACGCGGCAACATAGGCACTGCATTGAGATCAAACGGCGCCGGCACAATGGCAACTTGGACGGTGGCTCAAGACGGAAGCAGTTTTGAAACAATGCAGCTCGACTTCGCTGTCGTACTTAATGGCGGCTCTATGTGACGTGCAGTCAGTGCATTGCTGCCGGCTAAATATCGTCCGTCACTTCATCCCATTGGAGCTCAACGCATGTATGTATACACAGTCCTACTCTGCCCGCTTCAGCCCGCTGCCTAACCGCCCCCTCCGTTAGACCCAGCACCAGCTCTGATACCAGCTCCACCATCAGCTCTGGCACCAGCCGCGGCACGGCTCTCATGTACCAGCTCCAGCACGGCTCTGATGCCAGCTCCGGCCTGTGCGGAGCGCCTGGCAGAGAATTAGCGACAGATATAACTCACGCGTCCATGATACACGACCTTCTAATGAGACTCAAAACCACTCCAGCACTGCATAGTTTAGCGGGCGCTCGCAAATGAATTGTTGAAAATTAAACTAGCTATCGTGCATGACATAATACACGGCTGTTCAAATTCAGTATCTACCAGGCGTCACCCCCTCGGCGCCTTTTCATTCTGCCACCACCCTGGACCTATTCTGGATCTATTTTGCCCCCGGGCCGGCCGAGCGGCGCCCCGGCACCAGCAGAAATACTCCCGCACCCTGCACGCAGACCGACTGTCCTGAAGCGCCGAGCAGTCGATCGGCGGCTCGCGTGCGCCCGTCGGCAGGCTAACAATCAATGGACCACGGCACCGCACAGCTGACTGTATCGGACAGCGGCCGGGCGACGACAGGGGTACATCGCCGCACTGTCATCCTGCCATGACGACCATCGCCGCTCTGTCATCCTGCCGTGACGATCATCGCCGCTCTGACATCCTGCCGTGACGACCATCGCCGCTCTGTCATCCTGTCGTGAGTCGTGACAATCATCGCCGCTCTGTCATCCTGCCGTGACGACCATCGCCGCTCTGTCATCCTGTTCGTGATGCGTGACAAAATCATCGCGCTACTGTCATCCTGCCGTGACGACCATCGCCGCTCTGTCTATCCTGTCGTGTTACGACCATCGCTTGATCTTGATCCTGCCGTGATGATCCTCGCTGATCTTGTCATCCTGTCGTGATCGACCATCGCTGATCAGTCATCCTGTCGTGACGATAATCGCTGATCTGTCATCCTGCCGTGACGATCATCGCTGATCTGTCATCCTGTCGTGACGATAATCGCTGATCTGACATCCTGCCGTGACGATCATCGCCGCTCTGTCATCCTGCCGTGACGACCATCGCTGATCTGTCATCCTGTCGTGACGATCATCGCTGATCTGTCATCCTTGACCGTGAACGACCATTCGCCGCTCTGTCATCCTGTCTTCTGCAACGTGACGACCATCGCCGCTCTGTCATCCTGTCGTGACGACCATCGCCGCTCTGCATCCTTGTCGTGAGTGCTGTGTGTACGATCATTCGCCGCTCTGTCAATTCCTGTTCGTGACGATCATTTCGCTGATCTGTCATCCTGTCGTTTGACGATCCATCACGCTGTCATCCTGCCGTGACGAATCAATCACGCTCTGTCATCCTGTCATGAGTCTCGTGACAGATCATAGCCGCTCTTGTCATTCCTCCGTGAGTCGTGAACGATCATAAGCCGCTCTGTCATCCTGCCGTGACGATCATCACCGCCTGTCATACCTCCCGTGAACGATCATTCGCCGCTCTGGTATTCATGGTCGGTGAGGTTCGTGACGATAATCGCCGCTCTGTCATTCCTGCCGTACGATCATCGCTGATCTGTCATTTCCTGTCGTGAGTCGTGACGATCGTTCGCCGCTCTGTTATCCTGGTTCGTGACGGACCATTCGCCGCTCGGTCATCCTGTTTCGTGCAACGACCATCGCCGCTCTGTCATTCTGCCGTGACGATCATCGGGGCCGCTCTGTTCAATCCCTGCCGTTGAGTAACATAAAACAGAATCCATAAGCCGGGGCTCTGTCATTCCTGCCGTTGAACGATCATCAAACCGCTGTCAATCATCCCGTTGACGATCATCAGCCGCTCTGATTAATCATGTCGGTGAGTCGTGACCAGATAATCGCCGCCCTCTGTTCATCTGCCGTGATCGCATCATCGCCGCTCTAGTCATCCTGGCTCGTGAGATCGCCGCTCTGTTATCATGTCGTGAGTCTGACGATAATCGCCGCATCTGCTCATCCTGCCGTGACGATATTCGCCGCTCTAAGCTCATCCTGCCGTGTAACGATCATCGCCGCTCTGTATCTGCCGTAGAGGTCGTGACGATCATAGCCGCTCTGTCATCCTGCCGTTTACGATCATCACCGCTTCATGCCTCCCGCTGACGATACATGCCGCTTGTTATTCATGTCGTCGAGTTCGTGACGATAATCGCCGCTCTGTACATCCTGCCGTGACGCATCATCAGCCGCTCTGTCTTCCTGCGTGAGTCGTGACGAATCATACCGCTCTGTCATCCTGCCGTGACGATCATCACCGCTGTCATCTCCCTTGACGATCATCGCCGCTCTTGTTATCATGTCCTGAGTACGTGACGACCATCGCCGCTCTGATCATTCCTCTTCTGACGATCATCGTCGCATGTCATTCCTGTCGTGAAATCGTGACGATATCGCCGCTCTGCTCATTCCTGTACGGTGACGATCATCACCGCCTCTTGTCATACCTGCCGTGAACGGTTCATACGCGCCTGTAATCCTGCCGTGAGTTCGTGACGATCATCGCCACTCTGTTATCATGTCGTGAGTCGTGACGATCATCGCCGCATTGTTATCCTGACGTGAGTCGTGACGATCATCGCCGCTCTGTCATCCTGTCCGTGAGTCGTGACGATCATCGCCGCTCTGTCATCCTGCCGTGAGTCGTGACGATCATCGCCGCTCTGTCATCCTGTCGTGAGTCGTGACGGTCATCGCCGCTCTGTCATCCTGTCGTGAGTCGTGAGGATCGTCGCCGCTCTGTCATCCTGCCGTGAAGTCGTGACGCACCATCGCCACTTGTATCATGTCGGTGAGTCGTGACGATTCATCGCTTGCATTGATTATTACCTGACTGTGAAGTTCGTGACGATCATCGCCAGCTCTGTCATCTGCCGTGAGTCGGTGACGACCAGTTCGCCGCTCTGTCATCCTGTCGTGAGTCGTGACGGTCTCGCGCTGTCAATCCTGTCGTGGTCGTGAGGATCGTCGCCGCTCTGTCATCCTGCCTGCGTGAGTCGTGACGATCATCGCCGCATCAATTCATCCTGTTCTGCAGTTCGTGACGGTCATCGCCCTGTCATCTGTCGTGCAGGTCGTCGACGCCATCGCCGCTCTGTCATCCTGCCGTGACGACCATCGCTGATCTGTCATCCTGTCGTGACGATCATCGCTGATCTGTCATCCTGCCGTGACGACCATCGCCGCTCTGTTATCCTGTCCGTTCTGTCCGTGACGATCCATCGCCGCTCTGTCATCCTGTCGTGAGTCGTGACGACCATCGCCACTCTGTCATCTTGCTGTGACGATCATCGCCGCTCTGTTATCATGTCGTGAGTCGTGACGATCATCGCCGCTCTGTCATCCTGCCGTGAGTCGTGATGATCATCACCGCTGTCATCCTCCCGTGACGATCATCGCCGCTCTGTCATCCTGCCGTTTGACGACATCGCGCTCTGTACTCCTGTCGTGAGCTCGTGACGTCATCGCCGCTCTTCCATCCTGTCGGTGAGGTCGTAGACGAGCTCCGCTGATCTGTCATCCTGGCCCTGACACCATCGTGAATCTAGTCATCCTGGCACGTGACGACCATCGCTGATTGTTATCCCTGTGTGACGACCACTTCGGCCGCTTTGCTCATCTGCGTGAGTCGTGACGAGCATCCGCCGCTGTCAGCTTCCCACGACGACCGACCTACACCGCCCGGCGTCGGAAGCAGAAAAAAAAATAGTGACAGCTTATACAATTATAGCGTTGAATTTCTTGTTGCATTCACTATCAGCAGACATATCACATTCACAGCAAAGCTTTCAAGCACCTCAGATACAAGGTATTTCAATAACAAGACTTTCTTTGCCTGAATTCCAGAATATACAATCTCCTGAATTACCATACAAAACAGCTTATATGTAGTATCTTTGACAAATAATGCAATATTAATACAATGGGACCCTTTCCATCCCACACTTGGCTCCATCAAGACGTAAATCAGCTTCACGATGGGAAAAACGCCAACTGGCAGACGACTCTGTTATTCGATTTCCCCATATCCACGCTTAATTAGCAGTTACGGCTCTCGGAATCATGCGTAGCGAAAACGCTCAAGATCGCACCTCCTGAGGATTCCACAAAATCCCCGCAATGTGCTCATAAAACGCCCCCTAAACGCAGACCTTATGTGTGCTGATTTTAAACAAGATGCAATATAAATTTCAGACCATGTATCACCGACGAGAGGTCACCATCCACTCATAACGTTCTGATTTGGTGTTGCCTCGCAGTTTCGGCCGGCCAGCGGAGACGGGGCCCGCGGCGGCACAATGAACAATCCCGATAGATTGCTGTGACAGCTGCTGTCACAGCGCGGCCAGCCGGCACAGCTCGGGTGTCGCGCGCTGCCACCCGAGCGCGGCACGTCGTTACAATAATCGTTATGATATCAAATTTCGCCATCCAATATCGGCCCAGTAGACATTGTGAATTGTATTGCACTGTTTGCCTAGTGGCGTTCGTGGTGGCGAGGCGCGGCCACCGCAGTCTAACGTATATGTCACCGCAGTCCACAGTCATTAGTATCATATCTGGCTGTCAGGCGGCGGTGGCGGCCAAGTGGGCGGATAATTACCTGAGTGCCGCTTATGACACCGACACATGATAAACACCGATGGAGCGCGACTGTGGCGATGTCACGCTCCACTCTGGACAGCTGACGGCGCACATACTGAGCTGCGGTTGTCAGAACTCGGTCGGGCCAGAGTGGGCAGCGTTACACAACGTGTAGCGTGTCAAGTGAATTATGAATACATCTTGTGGCTCTGATGATCAAGGAAAAAAACACGCAAACGGAATATTTATCCAGATTAAAAATAGTAGTGAGGCAGGTTTTCTTTCGTGACAGCATGTTGCATAGTATATACCGTGTTCGAATAAAAGGGAAAGTGATACAGCAAAGCAAGGCAACAAGGATTGAATACCGAAAAGCCATGACATACAGCAGACTTGTAATTAGTCGCACTGCGCAAAAGGCCAGCAACAGTTCACCAGTGTTGTGTCACGTCTAGCCATGACAGTCATAATCTGCTTACAAAAGTAGCAACGCAAACCGACCCACAGGTAAAACTGTCTGAACGTTGTGAATTTAGCCTCAGAGACATCAAACTACACGCAAACAGCAGGCGAGCAGCGTCAAAACATACCGATCCATTCGTTCAAGGAGGCAAAAGGCAAGATTAAGTGTGTTTTTCAATGTTTCCAGCAAGCACCATCAATTATCGTTCAATGTCGTTCCATCAGCGGCACCATCCTTTCTCCCCGTCTGTGACTGGCCGGTTGTGCAGGGCATTAGGGCGGTACACCCTGACCAGCGTATTTCTGTCCTGGGCGGGCGCGGGCGCGGAGGGAGCCACTCGGCCGGCACGAGTCTCCGGAGAGCCGTTAACAAACGACACACCCCGAGGTACCAGTCACTGTCACAACACGAAAATGAATTAGGCCGCAGCTACCGGGCCACAGCTGGTTAATTACAGGACCGCGGCCTCTCCCGGAAGGCGCTGACCGACCCGGGCAATTATACTATGGCTGCGCCTCGCCCGGAGGCCTGACAGACCCGGGCTATACTATGGGCAGGGTTTGGATTTCGCCGGGCAAAAAGAGCGTTTTGCCGGCCAGTGGCTAAAACTTAGGTTTTAACCGTTTTCTCCGGAGAAAGATGGAGCAAAACTGGCCGAAAACGGGCCAAAAACTGACAAACACGTCGGACCTAAAATTTAAACTATAATTTTTCTCGGTGTGGTCGGATTTTAACTGTCTTTTTTACTTCTCAGCCATTTTATTATTGCTACCGTGATGTCAAATTAAAGTTTGGTAAACTCAAATTTAAGAAACATAGGTACATGACTAATGATTACAAAATGTAGTCTTTCATTTTTCACTTTGGCGACATAACCTGTATTTGAAAGGCAGGCACGTAGCCTAGGCGGTTTTTACTCAGGGGGTGGGCACGTCGAAAAAAAATGCTCAGGCATATGCTGCTGCTGCTGGACAGTGGGGATAGGTCGGGGCGTCAGAGCAATCTCATTCTATCTATGTGAAATAATTTTGCTCGGGTTTTGCGGTGGGCATTACCCGTGTCCCCCTATGCTACGTCCTGTGTGGAAGTTACATAGTCACAAAAAGGGTGATAAATAAACTTAATCGTTGAGTTAATTGTATTCCACAAAGCACAATTATTCTATTATTGAATAAATTGATGATTACGTAAAAAGAATCTATTCATCATTTATTCTTTGCCAAACGATATGATTCCTGAATCATTCAATAATTTACCGTGAATAATTTACAAGTATGCCTCTGACATCACAGAGCACCAGCAGGGTATCCAAAGTTGTGTTTGGGGATGCATATGGATGTTGCCTACCAAATGGCGTTTACATCATCACGATCCAACAGATTGCTCCGGAGATATTGCTTCGCTGACCTCGATTCTGGCAGCCATCTTGGAATTCAAAACCATATATGTTGAAAATTTACCGACGATTTTTTATATTTTGGCGTTAAACAATCAACTATAATTATGTTTGTAATGTCGCACAAACCTCACCGCCGTGTACCGCTTCGTCTTGGACCTATTCACAAAAACACTTAAGGTGCGATGTACAAAGCCGGTGGTTTTTGCCCTCGGAATGAGTTATTGCCACTAGTTTTGCCACAAGGGCAAACTAGTATACCGCCGGTTTAACCATGGTTTAAACCGGGCAAACTTGGCACCAGTGGGCAAACTGTTGCCAACCTGCTATGGGCTTATCAGGATCGGCCTCCGCCCGGATGCGCTGACCGACCCGGGCCATACTATGGGCCTGCTCCCGTCGCGCCTCCAGACCAACTGCCTCTAACCTCCTCGAAGTTGCTCCAACTGCAACTGCTCTGTGTTGAAGAATACGACAAGACCAAGAGGGAGCAACTTTGAGGAGGTTAGAGGCGCGACGGGAACGGGACCTATGCTAACATGTTGGTACGGCAGGCCGCCCCGGACGGTGTTACCGTGTTACACGGAGTAACATGGTGTAGCCAACAGAAGTCGATGTGGCCCAGAGGAGGCCACCGGGTTACATGGTGTAACAGACTGGCTCGACCCAGCACAGAGAGGCTTACGTGATACATCCTAATTGGTAATACTACACGGTGTATGATGATGATGATTTGGGTTTAAGGGCGCCTCGACTATAAAGTTATGCGGCGCCCATACTACACGGTGTAATAAACAGAAGCCGACACAGACCGCGGCCGTCCGAGTAAGGTAATGCAGGCCAATCACTTATATTATGATTATTATAAATCACTTGAATGGGCTTTTTATTTAAACTAATTAACAGCACATTTACCTCGACATTGTTTCCAGGGCTGCGGAGTCGATCTGTCTGCAGGTGACGACTCCAACTCCGACCCTCCAAAGTCAACTCCGACTCTGATAACGACTTCAACCTTTGACCCGCGCCCGGGTGGGCCTCTAAGATAACTTCGCCCCAGCGCGTTGGGGGAAGGGGGTCAAAACAACCCCCACTAACTTGAAAACGAAGAAGGGCTAGAAGACGCAAAAAATGTCGAAATCTCTAAACAAGACCAATCGAAGCAATTTTAATCATGTTTAGTTCAGGTCATTATTGAGGTCACCAGTTGTTATCAGATGTCAACATTTCCAATGTTAGGACTTTGCTCCAGAAGCCCCCAAATATCTCGGAAAATATGATTTAGGAGCAAACACAAATATATAAAACTCTTGAAAAATGCTATCGCCGTCAGTGCCTTAGAACTTTTGCTAATGTCAATAGTTTAGGCTCCAGAGGTCACCAAAGGTCCGAAAAAAATCGTTGATAACTTGTGAAGATAGATAATAACTTAAACGTCATCGGATTTGCCTCGTCAAAGCGCTTCGAAACCACATTTATGGGGTCGGATTGAGTCAAGTAAAAATTTGACATCTGGTCAAGGTCATTTGGTGACCCAGGTAAGTCATACTGCATGTGGGGTCATACTGCATTGTGGGACTTTTGTCAGCAGATACTAGAAGTAATCACTGCAATACAAAAGTTCCCCGCTTTAAGGTTGGTGCTCATTTCATGGAATCAACGTTTAGACGTTTAATGCAAAATACAATTATTTCCTTGCCATAACTTTCTATTGCAAAATTCTGGAAGCCAAAATATTGAGGTCTTGTGGCACTACCAACATTATTAATATTAAGCAATAATTAAATGGTCAACAAAGTTATTGAATGGAACAATGCTTAACTCACCTGCACAAGGTACACGTCGCTTTTAAAACGTTCCTTTTTACAAATTGATATATCATGACCGTTAGTAAAATGATCGTTGGTATGCTGGATTTGTATACGACACAACTCTAGCTGGTTTATTTTGGTACACACTACACACCTCATTATTGAACATCATTATATAACAACGGAATTGAAGCAAGCCAAACTAAAGGGGCATTAACTTGTTAAGTCATCACCGCCGAAGATCACTACAAATCCTATAAAATACACTTGAAAAGTACCTTGCCCTACCCTGCACATAACTGACAGCCAGAGTCGGAGTCGGCAAATTTTACCAACTCCGACTCAGACTCCGGCCAAAAAACGACTCCGACCGACTCTGCAGGCCTGCATTTTTCCCAGCCACGCACCCGGATAGACGATATCCTGACGAAAATACCAGAGTTCAGAAGAGCGGGGATCTCCCTTTCATATCTCCCCGGACTGAGACTATTTTTCAGCGCGCCATTCTATTTCGCTCAGACGCCTCCGCCAGGCCGCACAAAAACAGCGCCGGAGGCCGGACGTGGCGCTTTCAGAGGCGGCAGATCGAACTGGGCGGACAATCGCCGCTCGGACAGGAGCCGTGCAAACGACCGCCGACCGGGCGCCGGCCGTCAAACGCCACTGATCGGTTCCCGCCGCGATCACGTCACAGGCCCGACAAGGCGGCGACGCACGCGCTATGGCGACGACACCATCGGAGCGTAGAAGCGAGGGATGACAGGTGATTAAAAACTATTGGCATACCTTATTTGAAATTTGAATATATTGCTAAAATGGGATGCAAAGGTTTTAATGGTAAACTGACAGAAAAATGAAGGTGGCTGCAAGGAGATGTTGTTTCCATTTTCTTTAGCTCCTAAATTGATGTTTTTACAGAGAGGGATATAACGAAAAGAAAGTTCAAAATAAAATGGACTTTAGAGTTTTCGGACCGTTAACAATAACATAATCGTAGGCGTACCCAGGAGGGAGGGGGCGAAAGGGGGCAATTCCCCCCCTCCTGAAGGTCCGTATGTGCCCCTTAGGCCAATGCACCCCTTTGGAAACAGGGCCCGAAGTGCCCTATTTCCTCAGACTTGGGGAAGAAACTGGGGATTCATGTATGAACGACCAAGGCCCCTGAAGCGACGACTGGACCCATGGAAAGTTGTCCATGTCCCTGAAAAAGAGCTTATTACAAATAGATGGCTCAACCTCCTGACCCCCATTTTTTTAAGTCACCAGATTTGGTCCACTTTGTTAAGAGGGGTCATTTTTACTTTTACTAGGAATTTTGGTCCTAAAATTATCCTCACCTAGGGCCCCCAGGGGCGGATACAAATGGGCCTCTTACGCCACTCGGTGGCCGGGGCCCCTGATACAATGAATCCCCCCTCGGTCAGTGTCTCCCGGGTAGTGGTACTGAGTACGGGGGCCGCCAGACAGTGTGTCCCCGGTACAAGATAGGTGGCCCGTGACCGTCAGGGGCCCTATTAGTTGGAAACGAATAGACACGGGCCTCCAAAATGGCAGCCAGAGCTCTCCTCTTGCCGGCATCTCGGGCCCCTGGGACTATCAGAAACCCCTTTGTCGGTCAGAGGTCCCTGGTAGTGGTAGTGAACACAGGGGCTGTCGGGTAGTGGCATTGCACATAGGGGCCTCGATACAAGACAGAGGTCCCGTGCCCGTCAGTTGCCCCATTACAGGGAGTGTGCCTACTCACATTGGTCATGTGGAGTTGTTGACACTAGTCTGTGGAACATATTTTTCTGAATTTAGTCATGAACTTCATTTCCCCAGATTCACTATAGTTGCTGAAATATTCCAAATTCGCCTAGATCATTCCGGCAGAACAAAATTATCAATATTCGCCAGAGAGCTTTCGCTACTAGAAGCATTGCCCTTATATTACAACGCTAGCATATATTGTTAGCGCTGGTCAATAGTTTCTGATAGTAATAATCTGATAAAACTTCCGGGTTTCGACCACTATATTTGGAGTGGGGTCACACTTTCAATTCAACTTTTACACATATGTTTTGCCAGCAGATTGTCCGAGGGGGAAGGGGGCTAAGACCTCAATGTCCCCACCCAGTATCCGCCCCTCCGGGGCCCAATCTTACCAACCCGCTGTTATGCGTAAGTACACGTCTACGACAAAGTACAGCTCACTGCATGCCATTGGTGGCGTACTCGGAGGCATAGAGCTGGAGCATTGGAGTCGGACTAGAACTTAGATATTTGCCACTAGATGTCGTTGCATATAGCTGGTTCATTTCCCATTTCATGTACTGTGTCCGCTTTGAGAGCTCTTCAGCTTCATACGCCATCCATTATGCGTAAAAGACTAACAGCTTTTACCTGAGCAACAGCCTAATCTAAAAACGCAACATCACGTGAAATATTTAGCGTTTTCCTATTCTGTGATACTATCCATGGATTGACTAGCAATGGCATGCCGTTCTTGCGACCGATGGACGCAAGAACGGCATGAGTTAATTTTACCCCCTCGGAGCCTTCTTTGGACTGCCGTACTTACGCAATACGGATTCACGGCACTTGGTAAGATTGGTCTGTGGTAAGATTGGGCCCGGGAGGGTCGGCCAGGGTCTCGGTGCCCGCTGTCCAGATTGCTGTAATGAATTGGTCGCTGACATTGCCCGGCGTCGCGTTTGACCACGACGAACTTGAGCTCTGTCTATCCCTTGATGCATCGAGTATCGACATTCGGTCAAATATAATTCAGTAATTTGTTTTATTTTATTTTGCATTGGCTGGCATGTCAAGAAGACGCGAAAATTCTGGCCCTTAGCCTTCATTTAATTTGACATTCTGTTGGCAGCAGCGGGCTCGTCAAAGGGAGGGTATCCATCCCGAACACCCGGCTTAACACCGCGCTTTCCCACTTAAACGGAGTTGTCATTGCTGATTCGACGAAAATGACGGAAATTTCGCCAGCACAAAACAGACCAACAAACATAAACATCAACAGCTACCTTTAATATGGCTTACAGTTTTTGTATAGCACAATAATGCTGACGGTCACGGAGCGAACCCTTCCAATTTGGAGGGTCGGCGGGGGATCCTGGTGGGTTGACTTCGTCCTCGAGGTTCGACCGGGGTCGAATAGAGGGTCGAACCAGGGGTCCCTTGGAAGGCCGATCTGGGGCTTTCATGGAATGAACATACCAAGGCCTTTGGAGCATCAACTGGGCCTGGCTCGTTTGGCTAGTGCATCAGTATACGAAATAGGGCCTGCGCCCACGGTACCCTAAACAAATTGCCTATTTGGCCGGCCTGGACAAATACGGCGATTTTTGTGCGGATGTACCTTGTGGCACCCTGATAAAGATGAATGTTGTTTAAAATGTATAAAAAGTGCCGGTCTCTAAAAATATATATGAACAAATCCGGTGAGTTTTTAGTGGGGGTACCTCATGTCCCCCTTAACAAAAATTGACCCCTCCTGGAGTAAATCCTGGGTACGCCATTGCACAGGATGATGCAATAATAATCGCATGCTGCAATAACAATCGCAGAATCCCCGGAACTCACGTAACCGAACGTAATTAATTTTGCTTAGCAAGAGTATCTCATAAATACATCCAAGTGAGGTTTCCAATTTAAGTTACAGAAGGAAACGGCTGCATGATCATGATCATGTAATATCATTCACATTTAAGCACATTGTTTGAAACTTTGGACTTCAACTTACCTTGGGTGTTGTCTGGGAGAGGATGTGAAGTATTTGTGACGTCTCCTACACCGCCACCTGGGTTTATTTGTGACCCACCTTGAGCAACTGATTTCATCTGCACATCATCATCCAATGCAGCATTCATTTTGGTCACCATTCTCAGAGCCTGAAGCAAGAGAAAGTAATGCCACTGAGTTGGCTTTGGATGGCTGACAATATTATCAAAGCACAAAACTGTAGAATCAGACATTCATGGAAAATAATATAACACAATTAGGTTTGTAACATATAGGAGCATTGTAAATCGCCAGCAAAAACACATAATAAAGTAAAATGAGGTCCATTGGGATGCATTACATGCACCTCATGAAAATAGAAGAAGAAAAGCTTAAGTTCAAGCCTGGCTATCATTCAAAACTATCCACGTCACCTACTGGTAAAACTGAATGCTTGTGTGGTAATCCTTATCAGGTAGGTTTCCATTCTCTGATGGGATATGTACCCCTATACCATGCTCTCTTATTCAAACACTGCTTATTTCTACACCCTGATAGCGTGATACTCTCCTGACACCCGCCAGCCTCCACGCTCTCAGTGACTACCCTCGGTGACTAACCTCGGTGACTACCCTCGGTGACTACCATCGGTGACTACCCTCGGTGACTACACTCGGTGACTACACTCGGTGACCGCACTCGGTGACCGCACTCGGTGACCGCACTCGGTGACCGCCCTCGGTGACCGCACTCAGGTTGACTTCCCTCGGTGACTCCATCGGTGCCCCACTCACCCTCGGTGACTACCCTCCCGGTGACCCCAGAACCCTCGGTGACTACCCTCGGTGACTACCCTCGGTGACTACCCTCGGTGACCGCCGGCTCATAACCTCGTCACTCAGCTCACCTGCGTGTCGCGGGTACGGCTGGTGTCGGAAAGCGCCCACGGCCCAGGGTCACACTCTACTGGCCGTAAAAGGGGTGACCGGGGTCGCACGTCTTCAATCCTCGCCACCACTGCCGGAGAGAGGGACACACGGTCAACACACACCACACACTTCTGCACACTCATTGAACGCACTCCCTCGCATTCATATGGGTCGGGTAGCTGGCTGTAGAGAGCAAAACCTGACAAATGTGGTGAAGGCTGGTAGTTTGACGTGCATGAGGCAACAGATGTTTACCCTCGGGACTGAACTACAGCACAAACTTGTGAATGTGGTATTGTGGTAGGTATCTGGAAAATATGGGATTATTTTCAGGGGTCAGCAATAACATTCCCGGGTCACAGTTAGTATCTCAAACATGGTAATTTTTCCCCGATAATTATCAGCCCTTTAAAATAATCATTCAAACTACCAGAGTAGGGTCACTTTGGATCACCTGTCATCATCAGCTGATTATTACGGCATAGTGCAGACATTGGAAACTATGTTGTCATTTTGACTTGAATTTCTTTTGAGTGTTGGGTTCTCAATATAAATAGGGCAAACTGCTGCTACACCAGACACATCCTAACCTTAGTGTCTGTGTTATTTACATTCAGATAGCATAAACATTAAACAGTCCGACTGTTCATGCTATCTGAATGTTAAGAGCACAGACACAAACTAAAGCACAGTGTTGTAGTACATTTCATCTAAAACTATGGTGGCATGAAAAGTCAGAGGTTAGGATGTGTCTGAAGATTGGACTTTGAACCAAATAAGCTTCCTTGATTGACTTATCAACACAATACTTTATTTTTTCAACACAATACTTTCTTCGAAGATGGCAAATTGAAACGCTGTAGTGATAATTATCCTAAGGATCAGGATAAGAAAGATACACAACTGTAACCACCCTAACACTAGACTTTACATGCTATTGGTAATATAGTGTGTCAGTATCGTCTACATTGCCTATAGCATGCAAAGTCTGATGTTAAGACATGTTCAGCATCATCGTGTATTATCATTTATCAAGTATTATCAACCGAACAACCACAGACATATTTAAAAACGATCGCAAATCACGGAATTTATACAGGCATTACTGCCACACAAGATTTCTGTAACATAGATGACTCAATGTTCCTAATATTAAAGGCTTGTAGAAAAACAATTGTTTCTATATTTAACGAAAATTTCCCTAAATATGGGAATAAATAAAGTGTCACAGGTCTTCATTCTCATCAGAAATTAATATACGTAGGTATTTAAAATCTTCCGAAAAATATGTTTTCATGACCATATTTCACCAAAGACGAACCAAAATAAAAATGGTCCCAGCCATTACAATTTTCAAAATTATTTATAGGAGAGACGTTTGGTGTTCATGAATCATGAATCCCAGTGGATAGTGTGAAAGTAAGTATTATTGATCCGTAACATATCTCAAGAAGCACATTTTATACGTGATGACCGAGCGGACGCAAAGTATTCCGCCAACTAGGTGATACATAATAAATATACGTATGAGCGACCCCACCATAGCGATGGTTTTCAGAGTCTTATTTTTCAAAAGCTACACGATTGATGTGGCTGAAAGTTGGCAAACAAAAATGTACATGTCGTTACAATTGCGGAGGCATTTTCTGAAATTATGCGTTGTGTTTAGGAGCAACGCACGATGTCACACAACCCTGCCTTCCCTATGGTGGTGATTGTGCAACATGCGGTCACGACTCACGACTCACGAGTCACGACCCACCGAGCTCGCGCTCGGCCGGCACCAGCGGCCAGCTGACCAGCCCATCACGTGACCACTTACGGCTGGCACGGGGTAACCCGCACCGTGCCGGAGGGGGCGTTTAGCCACCCCCATAGAGTTTTTAGAAATTTGTGCTAATATTTTTCGAGGATAGCCGAAAAAAGCGTCGCTGCACGCCACTGTTTTTGGCACAGCTGTCCAGGCATTAATTATGCACATTGTGTAAAATTATTGACCACCAGTCTTCTCAGGTCAGGTCACCAGGGTTGGCACTACCCAAAACCCACTACCCGTTTTTTTTTTGGGGGGGGGGTCTAACAAAAAAACGGTTTCATCAAAAATGGTATTTGAACAAGTTCCCGAACGTATTTTTTGTTTAGAAACAAAGCATGATTGGGTGTATCATTGAGGGGGGGGGGGGGGGGGGTGTTTGATATGTTTTGTTTCCAGATTTTAAGAGGAGTAAAAAGGAAATAATGTTGTATTTCCTCATTCACCATTCAAGGCTCACCAAACTTCTGTTAACCCGGCAGTCACTGGGTATTTCTGTAAAAACGAGTCACGGGGACGGCGGGGTTAGCCCCCCCTTGTATCTTCGGAACCAATCAGACGATCGCGCTAACCAAACGGCAATCGAAGCCAGGAAAATTCATCGACGTAAATAATTTGTGTTCCCTAGAGGTCAGTTGGTGACGACACAGGTCAAGGTCAAAGGTCAAAAATTTACAGACAAAATTTTTATAGACCATCATTCCATTCAAAGCAATGGTTGCACACCATTATCACCCAGATTGCTCTCAAATGTATGTACACATCCAGAATGAGCTAATCGGGGATTTTTGGCAAAATGGCAAGTCAAGCGTCAGGTCACATAAGGTCACTATTGCCAAAAGATTATACGAAATCATGCAACACATGTTGTACATACATTTTACGTGTAGGACAGCGAAATTGATACTTCATTTTAACACCTGATTAAGGCTACTGAATGAAAGGTCAAGTAAAGGTCAAAAGTTATGTCACAAAAAGGTCAAAATTTTAAATTGATTAAACATAAATCAATACATTTTCCTAGACCGGTTTTGTCTTCAGAAATACAGTGCTGCTCTTTATTTGTCTTGATCTGCGTTCAAAAAAGCGACAAAAAATGGAATTTCAAATTTTGACTTCGCGAGTTACCCATACCTTATAGTGTCATCACTCAGTTCAAAAATACAGATCATTTTGAAATTGGTATGTTGTTTAATATGAATAGTTATTATACATTATATTTCCGGTTTTTTGAAATATCTGAAAAAGTTTGATTTTGTGGTTGTTTTTTTCAAAAAAGTAAATTTTTTGAAAATTTGGCGGTCAAAAATAACTTTTTTCAACAATGTCTGAATAGCCATATTGTAGCCATTGACATTTGCTACTTCTCCTTTTTCGGATTCCATTTGTCTATTCATGACATTACGTACAGTCTCCTTAAAAGTTGAGCTGATTTGGGTGTCGAAGTCGTGTTAGTGACGTCACTAACTTGGCTTATCTTAAAAAAAAAAAAATCTGACGAAAAAAAATAAAACATAAATAAAAATGCAAAGGGTGTGAAAAAGATGCACGGTCTAAGGTACTAAAAAGTTTTGGCGTGATATCTGCATTGTTTTCGTTAGATATTTAGATATTCCTCAGGGGGGGCTAAAAAAGGCCCCCCCAGGGACTCGCGCGGTTAATTAAGGGAACACGTCATCCATTGCAACATTCCCATTATTTTCTACTGAACTAAGAGATGCGAATTGAAATGTTAAATTTAATCGTGGGTAATCTAAGCAAGAGTATTTTGTTACGTTGCATCATCAAATGCTCGAACATCCTTCTAAGGAAGTTGCATGCTTAAAAGTTTCCAAATTGGGACATTCCAGCATATATCGCATGGCGAAGAGCGGGTGAAAAAAAAAACGCAAAAAACCCACTACCCAGTGGGTTTTGATGAAAAACCCGGGTTTTTTCCAACCCTGCAGGTCACCAGACCAGGTCACGTGACCCCACCTCCCAACAGATTGTGGTCGTACCAGACCACAGTCTCAGTTTTTGGCTGATCGGTTTCGAACTTACAGGATTCGCAAGGTCAGAGATAACTACAATTTTGTTAATCAGTGACCTAAGGTTGGGTCAATTTCGTGACCTCCGCATTATAAGTAAATGGAGAACATGCAAATGCTTCCTATTCCGAGGATACGCAAGACAGCAGTCCAATTTCTTCTACATCCTGTTATCATAACTATCATTGGTGACCCAGGGAAATTTTTGTTCAGTGACCCTCTACAGGGTCAGCCGAGGTCATCCGAGGTCGCAAACACTTTTTGGTAAATAACTATCGACAAAATGAAGCAATATCAGTGAAACAGGCACCAATGTGTTTTTCTCGTCGAAACACGTCTCTCAATATGCAAAATGACTTATTTGGTCACCACTTGACCTTGACCTGAGGTCAAATTTCTAAGTTGACCTAACCTGGTGAAAACTAATATGATTAAAAGCGCCTTGACAAGACAAACACAGTGGCATGGCAATTATTGCCTTCCCTTCATTAGATAAAAGGCTATACACAAAAAAAAAGTTTTGCTTTAAAAAATCGTGACCTCTAGACTCTGGTCTCTGGGGACTAAACAATCAACCTGAGCTAAAATTTGATACCTACACCTATAGGCTGGCAATTGCATTTTTCAACAACCTTTATTTTTGTTTCTGTTTGTTCTTAGCTAGCTTAGCTATCATATAGTTCCAGAGGTATTTGAGGGTTTATTAATCAAAGTCCTAAAACTGGAAAATCTGACCTTTGGTGACCTCTAGTGACCTCAATATTGTGGGATATGTGCCTACATGTGCCTTTTGCTTCTGTGTATCTGTTCCTATTGCCTATGCATACCTAATATGAGCCTAGCCTTTCTCCTTTGCAGGTGCAGGAGCACTTGTTCTATTGAGACCAATACATTTGAAGCACATAGAGAAATGTCATGCTAATCAAATATTCAACTTAAGCCAAACAATTGAAGAAAATAGTTTATAAATGATGTAAGACAAACTTTCTAACAATAATATTTTTGTCTATATTCTGTAGGAGCCAGATCTAGGGGCATCTTAACGCACCCCCCCCCCCCCCCAGCATGGTGAAGGTGGTGCCAAGCACTGGAAGGATGCTGGATAACTAAAGGTAAACAAAGCTTTAGGTGCTTTTTCACATTAGGAACTAATGCTTAAAAACTTTCTGCTCAGTTCCTGGTGCATAAAGGTCATTTGAAAGGTTTTGATGGGTTGGTGTGGAATGTGGATCTTTGGCTGGTCTAGTGCAGATTTTTTGCCTGCTTGATGCGGGTTGATGTGGATTTTTGCTATGGGCTGGTGCACCTATCAACTCCTCCCATACTTTGCAGTCTGG
>VOPJ01002460.1:0-12728 GCA_014673585.1 Semibalanus balanoides
CCAAACCTCTGTTAATGTCCAATTATCTGGCACCTGCTATTGACAACAACTACTGGCACTAGCTGATGTCGTTGTGTTCATGTGCTGTGTTTCAGGGATGGAAGACTATGCTGGGGATGGCTCTCGGAACGTGTGTGTTACATACCCTTCACACCGTGACGCTTAACACATTCAAGAGCGGCATAGGCTCCACCTCGATGCCGGAATGGAAAATACTTCTGGTTGCCGAAGAGTAAGTTTCGAGCTGTCGTCGGCGTAGTTTTTAACTCGTTTGAACTATGACATATATCGTCGATGTAACTGTACTGTGGTTAATGTTGTATGCAAGTGTTTGACCTCGTCAGTCGCGACTGTGCCGTACCTGAGTTGGCTCTGACTGACTGACGACTTATAACGTCTTTGCTGCGTGTTTTAATGTACACTGCGTTGCATATGCTGTGCTTGCCAGTAGGGGCGTATTTATGGGGGGTCACCGCACCATGGTGCGGTGACCCCCCCCCGCACCTTGGGCGCCGAAGGCGCCCTCATGGACGGCCTTCGGTTCATGAAATGCGCCTTCACATTCAGCGCAAGCGGCACCAAAAGGCGCCCATCTGCTGAAGTGTGGAGGCGCGCTCCGGCTGATTATGAATGCGCGTTTCGACTTTGTGCGTGCGCGTGCGTGCGTGCGTGCGTGCGTGCCGTGCGTGCGTGCGGCTGTGTGCGGCGTGGCGTGCCGTGTGTGCGTGCGTGCGTGCGTGCGTGCGTGCGTGCGTGCGTGCGTGCGTGCGTGCGTGTGTGCGTGTGCGTGTGCGTGTGCGTGAGTGAGCGTTTCCAGCGTGATATGCGTGTGTGTCAGTGTCTCTAACGATGTGTGTGTGTGTGTGTGTGGCAGGATGGTGGCCACGGTGAACGCGCTGCTGGCGGTGGCCGTCGGATGGTACACCGTCAGCCGCACTGGTCACGACATCATCAACGCTCGCTTCCCGCTCATCTACGACTGGACGTGGCTGGTGCTGCTCTATTTCGTGTACGATATCTGGGCCATGTACCGCGTGCACGCCGCCAAGCTGGAGTACCGCGGCTCGCTGGCCGACCGTGTGCGCGACTTTGTGCGCGTCAAGAGGCTGCTGATATGCCACCATATGGCCATCACGCTGCTGGGCGGTCCGGTGGCGCTGGTGAGTGAAGGCGACGAATCGTGGACGATGCCACTGGCCGATCCAGCCGTCGGCTTTGGGGGGGAGGAGGGGGTCTTTTTTGGGGAAAAAAGGTGTCCCATTTTTTCCCCGGATCTGGGCCGTTCACCTTTTTTTGGTATTTGAGCTTAACAAATTCATTTTTTAGGTGGAAAAACATACAAACGCGATATTCCGTAGCATATATGCTACGGAATATAGGTACACATATAAGAAATAATAACGTTTATATCATACCCATTCGCAGGGGCGTCGCCGACAATTTTCCAGTGGGTGTTGGCTGAAATGACGGAAAAAAAACTGCGCGTGTTTAAGCTTTTGCAGCATTTTAATATGGATTTCCATGTTATAATAGGTATTTTCTATGTTATAAAGTTATTTAGGCGCCGCGCAAGCGCGCTCGAATTTTTCCCCGGGTTTGCTGATAAAAACCAGAAATATAGGCGGTGGGCCTTTGCAAGACTGGAATGAATAATTTTGCCAAACTTTGTATATGTGATTCTGGCGAAACTTGCGCGAAGCGGCGCGAAATTTCCGGTTTTTGACTGTGGATGTGGGATTTTGACTGATGCCGGGCCATTTTACGATAAATTGTTATCTTTCCCCGCAAAATTGTAAACTTCCATAGTTTTCTATTAAGATCATTGCTTTCACGCTCAGTGCAGGAACGGGCATGATTGTATTAAATGCCCCAAGATTCCTGCGGGGGTGCGGATGCGCCCCTGATGCGCCCTGAATCCGCCAGTGGTGTTGGCGAACCCTTTCCCAAGCGTTTAGTTGAAAACGCCAAACAAAATGGATGAAAAGCCACGCTTCAAGGATGGAGAATGCTGTATGGCACGTATGGCATGGGCCATACCAGCTTTTAGGAGCTGGAATTAGCATATTAAAAAATCAAGAAGCAGTGACATCAATTTGGAATAAGCCATACCAACTTGGAATATTTTGTAGGTCCAAGACCTATATTCTTAAATTATTGCGCCGCGTAGCGGCTCGAAAATTTTGAGTAGTATTCCCTGGATATGCGTTCTCATCAATGCGTCACATTGTGTATAGTGCGGACATCTAAAAAATGTATAGTGCGTTTAAAAGTTGGTAAAAAGTGTTAAAGGGAAATAATCACCTTTTTCCACAAAAATTGAGTTAACACTTGAAATCGACAGATGAGACCAAAATATAATGTAAATCATCACGTTTTTGCATAGAAAAAATTTCAAGTTAAAGTACTATTTCAAGCTTAAAGTTGATAACGTTCCACGCTTTCATGACCGGTACTTTGCCGGCTGCTCTGCAAGTACTTGTGGATCTCATCAAACTGGGGCTTTTCCGTATCTGTTTCTCTTACGCAAGGGAGTGGAAAAATATAGTGTGAATCCTGCTTGTTTCAATAATTACGGCGATCCTATACATTTGATAGCCCAGCATTGAATTAAAAAGGAAACCAATAATTATTTAACTTGGGTCCCCTATGGGGCCAAGCGGCTACTGTTTCGAAAAATGTTTCATAATTTTTAGTATTAAAAGTTCTAATTAACTTTGTTCTGGTGTGACAAGACTTTGGTTTATATCATCAATCGCAAATCCTTTTTTCCAAAATAGCTCGACACCCCATTCCATTGGCCATTCCAATTTGAAAAATCAAACCTTGGGAAACTAAACAATAATTATTTTTAGTGTCGGCGATTTGTTTGCAGGACAATTGTCCACGTCGACGAGTTTCGAACACCGGGCCATATTATGGCGCGCTTTGAATAGTGGATGGGCAAACACTGCTCATGAGTTTCGAAAGAAGTATATGTACTTTATTTTAGTTTGTAAAATCTTACAGCATTGAATGCGGGATTAATTTTATTTAATTATTAAATTTAAATTAAATCTTTGATATACCATCACGGAGGCCAAAAAGATTGATGCCAACAAAAATGAAAGGTGATTATTTCCCTTTAAAGCGAACTATTTTGCACAATAATATAAGAAAGTAGCATCATCAAACATAAATGCGATGGGAAACGGCACGAAATTTTGTCCCGATATAATATACGAGGGATATGTCATACTCGTATGACAGAGTTTCGGATTCATGACCGATTTCGCGGGCACGGATATAAAAAATATACACGCGCCAGCTTTCAACCAATCTTGACAAACTTGACGTCAAAATGTTGGAATATATGTGGACTTTCATTTGACATCCTCAAAATTTGCATATATTCAATCTGAGTATGAATAATTCAGCGTAAAAGACGAAAAATAAGCAAAAATGCGTTTTTCAGGGTAAAAAAAGAGAAATTGTCGCCCGTGATGGCCATATTGAAGAGCCGTAGCACTACAACTAAAAGCTTGGCGGAGTTTGCACTATACTCATTCTCTTGTTCATTCAATTTACTTTCAGAGCATATCGGTTCAATTACTTCCTCGCACTTTATTTAGACGCTGCGTTGGATCTTAGCCGAACTGACCAGAGTAAAAACTGTATTCAAATAGGCCAATTTAGTAACCATTCCCCGTAAAACCATCCTTCTACAACACTTCTCCGGATTATAAATATCAAAAGTTTAACATGAATCGATTGAGCAAAGCCTAAGGAGCAAAGTGGTACCATTGGCAATCTTCTACGAGCTATATTGGTGGTGCAATGAATGGTTTTGTGCTCGCGTGTTCTTGTTGACCTTAACTTGTACAAAATCACCCTCGTGTTAAAAACCCACAGTTTTTACAAAACGCGGTAAATCGACTAGAAAACCAATAGCTATTGTACCTGAACATCCTGCCTACACATCCTATTGTTTTTCCTGCCGAATTAACGCCTTTTGCAAAAACTGTGTTTTTTAACAAGGCAACCGAAGACGAGAAGTGACTAAGGATGAACCTTCACGGGATGAAACAAATGTTGATGTCTTGCTATTTTCGATTCCAGATTCGACTTTCTCATGAAAAACTGGCCCGGGCAGGATGTTTTTTTTTTTGTAGTGAAACACAAACACAGATTTTTGGCTGTTTTTTTGCCGCGAAACCGGTCAAGAATCCGAAACCCTGTCATATTCAGTATATTGATTGCGCGCGCGGAGCGAGGCAAATTTTGCGTTTTATTCCCTGGACAACTGCAAATTCTTCTGTTATTTGTAATATTGACCTGTTGTTGGTTTCCATCGAATTGTAGTTATGGAACAGAGGCAAAGCCATTATACATTATTACCAATCGCTTTTTGTTATGAGGTTTGATCGTTTGAGGGGCCAACAGGCACTTCAAGATTTCGGCGGCGGCGGGGGGGCGGCCATGGCCCTAAATGCCCCCTGGATCCGCCAGTGGACGACGCTGGACTGGTGGTCTTGGCTATGCGAGGGCATTATAAAGAGCACGTATTATAAAGAACACACAAACCGTGACCTCCCAGCTCCATGTTTTTGATTACTCAGTTTTCAGTTGATATCAAAACAGCTAAACTAGCAATGGTACAGTGGTATTCGGTTCGTTTGTTCACAGTTATCATTGCTCTTTGAGCGGAAAGATATGTGGGAATTTTATTTGATCCATTTAACCCTATTCCCTGCGGGTGGCCAGATTCTGGCCGCCCGCAGGGAATTCTACGTAATTCTGGCCGAACGTAATTCTGGCCGCCAGAATTACGTAAACCTGCGGGGGGCAGATTCTGTCCCCCCTCCCCCAGGGATCTCTAGAACCGCTCGGCCGATTTCGATGGGACAAACACCATTCAAATCGTCGTGACGAAATCTTTCTTTTCGGACCCCGAAATTTGTTTTGTGCTAATAAATGGGGGCCAGTGGACAAAAATACGAAAAAATCGTGTTTTTTGAAAGATTATTGCGGTCATGTGATTCAACCGATTGTCATGCACGAAACGTTTTTGAGCTTCCAATGTAATGGTCTTAAATATATGATATGGAAAAGTACCAAAATGAAAAATCATAGGCGTACTCAAGGATGACAAATGGGGGGGGGGGGATTTTCTGATAACAAATATGTGCTGTTTTATAATTTTTGGGACGATAGGAACGTCACATGTGGGCTTTGTAGCTTTTAATTTATTAAATGTAATATATTGCGCATAGGCGGATCCAGGTAAACAACGTGGGGGCACCATGTGCGGAACGCCTTTTATCATCTTACTTATTTGAAATTGGACCTAATTTGACGGAGATTATCGCCTCCCATTTTATGTACCCGAGTGCGTCTCTGCACCAAAATATGTATAATTAAAGTATGTATAATGTATATAGCAGTAACACAGTTTCCAGCGCTTTTATTCCACCGAAAACTACGAAGGAAGTATGCGCCGCACAACCGCATTCGTAACGACTTCCCCAAAACATGAGCCTGGAACCGCCTCTGCTTGGCCGTTTTTTTTTTAATTGACATAACACGCGTCATTCAATTCGAGGAAAAGTCAAAAAGTTTCAAGACGATAGACGTAACGGTTCAGAAGCGGCAGGTGAAAAACTACCGGGAGGCCGAATCTGCCCCCCGCAGGGAATAGGGCTAAGTCCCTGCTTACTTTTCTACCCAATTTGTCACGAACGGCTCACGTTAAATGGCTTGATTTTAAAGAAGAGTTAACAAAATTGAAATTAGAACAAGTCAAATCAAAATATGTATAATAGGTCAAACTCATATTGCATTGCTTATGATCTGAAGTAAACTTTAAAGGGTACGCGCTAATGTGTGTATATGAGCGGCGTGCGTGAGCGTTTGTACATCTGTTTATGAATGTTTCACTTTCACTGCTGACGTTTGTGTGGGTCTGCTATGCTGTTTCAGCACTTGCGCGGCAGTCGAGGCGACTTTGTGATCGGCTGTTTCTTCCTGCTGGAGATTAGCACTCCGTTTGTGGCGCTGAGGGCCACACTGGCAGCGTTTGACGTGAGTAACTGGACTGCTTGGTCACTCGACCCTGTTCTGACCACGACACGCCGTTCTGCTGGGTCATTCGACACTGTTCTGCTGGGTCATTCGACACTTCTGCTGGGTCATTCGACACTGTTCTGCTGGGTCACTCGACACTGTTCCTGCTGGGTCACTCGACACTGTTCTGCTGGGTCATTCGACACTGTTCTGCTGGGTTATTCGACACTGTTCTGCTGGGTCACTCGACACTGTTCTGCTGGGTCACTCGACATATAGTACGGTTAAGCTGTAGAACTGTACAGCTGCAGCGTAAGGTCCGGTCGGTCTCAGAGTATCTACGTTCCACTTGGTGAGCCCGGCTTCGACCCCCGGAGAGACATGACTAACTGCAGAATGTACTGCAGTGCAGCAGAATGTACTGCAGCAGTGCAGAATGTACTGCAGCACTGCAGAATGTACTGCAGCACTGCAGAATGTACTGCAGTGCAGCATGTACTGCAGTGCAGAACACGTACAGTGCTTTATATTTTTTGCGATCAATCCCTGTGTTTTTTACATCGGAAAACTTGTCCTTTGTTTCAGAAAAAGAACACCATCCTGTATAAGGTCAATGGTGTCCTGATGGTAGTGGCTTTCTTCATTTGTCGCATCCTTATATTTCCGTTTATGTACGTCGCCTGCGCAAGAACATTCGACGTGTCTCTCTTCCAGGTAAGCTATGGAACTGGGGGTCCGTCAGACTGTGTTCAGAATTGGCTGATACTCACCATCGAACACTAGCCGCGAGTGTCGATTGGTCTCAATCACTGGTGTTGTGTGCTGCCCTAAACTCACTTAACTCACTCCGTTAACTGGGCCTCTACCTTGAGCCATTCTTGTTGCGTCACGGCGTTAGTTAAACATGATTTTAACATTCTAGAAACGTTGTTAAGTGCTCTTACGAGGAATATGGTATATATCAAGGTTATCTAAGTTAGGTAGAGGCGTACGGATCTGTCACGTGACCGTCCTCAACGCACGTTTTTTTTTTTGTTCGCCGGGATCCTCCAGTGTGGTTGGCTCCACGGAATCGCAGTCAGCTGATAACCCGTTTGCTTTAACACGCGCCCTGGAGGGCCTCTGAGAATAACACGCCCTGGAGGGGGGGGGGGCGGATCTCGCCCCCTTATGATTTCGAAAACCACGCTACGTAGCGACAAGCGAAAAACGCAGTTGGATAAATCGAGACAAGCTCCATCGAAAGTACTTCGGTCCCTTTTTAGGTCAGGTCAATATCAAGGTCACTAGAGGCATGGGTGTAACTTAAATGCAAAGGGGGGTTGTAGCTACAACCCCAATATTTATCAATTTATTTAACACTACGCCTATGACGAGATGTGGTACAAATGAGCTCTTAACAACTAAGTGCAACCCCAATGATTTTTAAAAGTTACGCCTCTGACTAGAGGTCATCAAAGGTCATATTTTCCAGATTTGGGACTTTGCTCCAGATACCCCCAATTATCTCGGAAACTATGATAGCTAGAAAGCAAAAGTGACCTTAGGCAGTCGACGCCGCCTAAAGCCCCAATTAAACACAGCTAGAAGAAAACGCAATCGAAAGCCCTTTATTTTTTATAATCGACGTAGATGTCCTCAAAATTAAGCTCAGTGAGTATTTTAGGCTCATAGGTCATGAATGTCAAAAAAGGATTTTTTTTGCAGAAAAGTGTTTTGCAGAAAAGTGTTTTGCTAATAACTTGTTAACTAATGGCAATAAAGCAATTATTTTTACGCCATCATGTTTGTCTCGTGAAGGCGCGTTGAATGATATTAATTTTTACATGTAAGGTCTATTTCGAAATTTGGCCTCAGGTCAAGGTCAAGTGGTGACCCAAGTAGGTCATGTTGCATATTGCAAGACGTTTCTCGACTAGACAAACACTTATGTGCCATTTCCACGTCTATATCTTCATGATGTCGAGAGTTATTGACAAATCAGTATTGGTCGTCACAAAATTGACCTGACCTTAGGTCACAGATATCAGAAATCCGAGATAAGCAAATGGTAGGTATGCATGACCTCATGACATCCTGAAAGTGTGAAATTGATCGTTCGAAAACTGTGTCTACATATGACTAAACACGTTTTGTAGGTAAGGTCATCACGTGACCTCGTCTGGTGACCTGACCTGAGATGACCCGAAACCAAGCATTTCAAATAATGTGGGTAGTTCATTTTCGAACAGGTATGCAAACAGCGGCGGCGCTGAGCGCCGCCGTTTTTCCGCTATAGTTTGAAAACAGGAGGGGTGGGCGGATTTCGCCCTCCACCCTCGGGGTGCGTGTTAACATGGAGATTTTGTAGTTTTTTTGGAATGTATTATTGAAGTACTAAATGACTTTGCAGATGAATTAATGACCCTGGTATGAATAAAGGACAGAACGAGTTTTCTATCACTACTAGTAGCCTTTTCTGTCTTATATTTTGCACCAGACGGTCTAAACCGTCTGATCGGTTCAATCCGTCTGATTCGATCCGTTGTTGTTCCGATCCGTCTCATCGGAACATGAACATGATGGTTGTTCCGATCCGTCTGATCGGAACATGATCGGTTCAATGGTTACGGAGTAATAAGCTTCTAAATAGTGTAACGGTCGGAGCGGGTCTTGGTAACGATCTGTCTACACGGCGAGAAACCTCGCTGGCGCTTCGCGCCCGCTTGATAATAACACTAGACAAGATTCAAAGCACGCACAATAATATATTAACATCGAGAACACGTACTTGTTACTCCAATACTTGTAACTGGCCAGTTTCTACTTTCTCTGGAATGTATTTGATTAATTTATTTTTTGACAAATTTCTTATCTGGGAAGGCAAACTATTCCATAATTTTGAGCCATGATATGAAAGTGAAAAAACAAGCCTGTTTTTGGAATGGCAAGGTCCAGTTTTTGACTAGTTTGCATAGTTTTTCGCTCAGATCGTCTAGTTTTGAAAATAAATTAGTACTGAAGGTGACACTTTCTTGAGAGAGCAGGCATTGACTGTAATTTTAAGCGCAACAATATTGTGGCTCAGATGGTGCCAGGGACATAGCCAACGGGAGCATGGGGTCCATGTTCCCCTGAGCAAAATTAACCTATGTAGATAGAATGGGATTATATGCGATTCCCCCCTCCCCCGTCAGTAGCATATGGCTGAGGAGCAAAATGTGATTTTTCCGACGTGCCACCCGCCCCGCTGGGAAAAATCCTGGCTACGTGCCTGCTGGTAGCCCTATGAATTTGTTTAGAATGGTGCTACACAAGACAATATTCGAGCCATGTCCAGGTCAGACCCCATCTTACCTCGCCTATCAAGTGACTGGTATCTGTTGTTGGTAGTTTTTCTGTTTTTAATAGCAGCATAATCAGTTAGCGAATGGCCACTTCACGTCGTAGAAGAGCTCAGTCATGGCGCCGCGATGGAAATCAAGTGGCTCTTCCGCTAGTTCGACTATAAGCTCTAATTATTTTCGCTTGTATGTCATTGTGTGTGTGTGTTGTAAGAATAAGATCAATACCTAGTGAATATGTCATCATAAAGTTCTGGGTACCAGTACCTATTTCGTCTTAACAATGGTATCGGAATTTAAACAAATTACCATAATTGTACTTACGTCAGGTTGTGTGATGTACTCGTATGTAGTTTGTTGCCAAACTCCTCATAGCTCTGTTTTCGCCCCCAGTCATCACTTGAATACACAGACCGAGTTTGAGCGCGTGGGAGATGTGTGCGTTCGTGCGTGTGTGTGGACGTGCGCGTGTAAACCAGCGTTGCTGCGTTGCCGGCAGGTGCTGGGTCGGATCCCGTGGTACTGCCACACGGGTAACGCGCTGATGCTGGCGCTGCAGCTGCACTGGTTCCTCCTGATGGCGCGCGGCGCGGTCCGCGTTCTGCGCTCCGGTGACGTGCGCCAGGATATCAAGGAGGACTGAGCCGGCCGGCCTGGCCTGGCCTGGCCTGGCCTGGCCTGGCCCTCTGCACCGACCAATGGCTGCTACTGAGCTGACGACGCCGACACCCCCCCCCCGACATTAGTATTAGGCGAACCACTTCCAACGCTCTGGCCATGGTGGCGATGTGTTCCAATGTGGCTCTGTATGTCACATCTTTGTCAAATGCATTGTCTGCCTGGGAAAGCACGAATTTGTGGACGGTTGAAAGTAGGTTTGTTCCTGTGACGTTTAACTTGTCTGTGCTCGTAGAGACATGGTGCCAATTACCGCCGTAAGCACCGCCGTTACGTAACTCTTGGTAATTGTAATTAGATAATGTTTAAACAAATTGTATTTGACATTTTTCGGCTATCTATGCTTAAAAAAGTTGGAGTTTGAAGATTCAATATTTATAGAGGCATCTGCTAACGGTCTCAATAGCCACTGTTTTGATGTGCACTTGTCTATTGGCAATTGAAATGCACCGTATTTTTAACTGAACTGCTGTTAAGCCGTTGCGAAATTTGATTCTCTCAGCTCTAATGCTTACCGTCACCCATGTTACAAACACATGAGGTTGTAACACAACTTTGGTAAGCTCAACACAACACGATAGATATACAAAATGATCGAATTGGCAGTTGCAAAACGCGTAGACATCCGTCCGTGTTCCCTTTCCAAGCACTAGAAATACGTCGGCTTCCTGACGTGGCTTGGGAGGCTGTATGCTTCTGCGCCTGCGCAGAGGCACCTATCTGCATTAGTCGTCGCGTCTCGCCTTATCAGTGGGATAAAATGGGTCATTCCTGTGATATTGGTGTTGAAAATTGTCCCGTGGCCAATAGGGCTGTGTTGTTGGTACTCTCAATGCAAGAGTGAAGTGTTGTGATGTCGGACTCCCACCTCCGTTGTGCTATGGCGATCGAGGATGTCATTGCGCCTCCCGTGGTGGACAGAGTAGCGTAGCCGTGGCTATCTGACTGGTGGTTCTCTCTCTCTCTCTCTCTCTCTCTCTCTCTCTCTCTCTCTCTCTCTCTCTCTCTCTCTCTCTCTCTCTCTCTCTCTCTCTCCATCTCTCTCTCTCTTCTCAATCTCTATCTCTATCTCTATCTCTATCTCTATCTCTCTATCCTCACTCATCTCTATCTCTATATCTATCTTCTATTCTCTATCTCTATCTCTATCTCTATCTCTGATCTCTATCTCTATCTCTATCGGTCTATCTCTATCTCTACTCTATCTCTATCTCTATTCTCTATCTCTAATCTCTATCCTCTATCTCTATCTCTATCTCTATCTCTATCTCTATCTCTATCTAACTATTCTCTATCTCTATCTCATCTCTAATCTCTATACTCTATCTCTATCCTATCCTCTATCTCTACTCTATCTCTATCTCATCTTAGTCTCCTCTCTTCTCCTTCTCTATTTCTATCTCGCTCTCGCTCTCGCTCTCGCTCTCTTCCTGTGCGAACACAGCTGAGCACGTCAGTGGAGACAGCCGCTGTCTTGTCTTCTAGTCCTCTCGCATCTGATCCGATGGATTGTAATTTGTGGAGACATGTGCCTTTGTGCTATGGTATCTGCTACAATAGTGTAGAAACTATGCAACTGTATCTGCTGTTACGTATTTGTGAGGCTTTTGTAAATTGTTGGGATTCGTGCTTATTGTATGTTTATCGGGTCACTGAAATGGCGAGTAATTTGTGTAGCTTTTCATGAGAAATGATTTGATAGAAGGTTTAGCTGTTTTTACCTTTGCTTATATGTGTGTCATAATATAGCGCGTTTTTTTCTCGTAAAGAAATGGTAGAGTGCACTTACTATCCGTCACAAAAGCAGAAATGCATCCAGTTATGACGTCACGATGTCTGTCACTAAGCTTACTATACGAGAGCAAAAGTGTCGCTGATCCTCAGTCGGTACGACAATCAGTGTCGGTTGTGAATGTGATGCTGCCTTAGAGCGACGTTGGTACGTTGTCGTGCCACTGCACTGACTGTACTCGCCGCGCGCCATCTGCGTCAGACCTACTGTATTCGCCGCGCGCCATCTGCGTCAGACCTACTGTACTCGCCGCGCGCCATCTGCGTCAGACCTACTGTACTCGCCGCCCATCTGCGTCAGACCTACTGTACTCGCCGCGCGCCATCTGCGTCAGACCTACTGTACTCGCCGCCGCCTGTGTTGCACCTACCATGTTGACTAAGTTGACCTACTAAGACAACTAAACCAGTCACTGCATGCCAGTTGTGTCAGCTCTCTAACGGATTTACGATTTTTTTTAAGATGATTTGATAGCCCGAACTGTGCCATCGGCTCGCCAAATTGATGGGATGTGATGCTGAAAATGGTGCACTGAAAGCTGGTCACAATTTGGCTGCTCAGTGCGACAAAAATAAACATACATGCCAGTATTTTCTTTAGTGCGCATATCCTATCCCACATATCTCGCGTGTATGAGATAGAGGTGTTCAGTCGGGTGGTTTAACCGCGGTTAACCGCGTTTACGGGCGGTTACGGTTGCTCAAGATTTCCGCTCAAGATCACGGTTACGGGCGGTTATGGTTGCGGTGAAATTATTCCGCGTTTGAATTTGACGTTAAAATTTGAACATAAACCCTCCACAGTTTAGGGGAGGGGTGAATGCTACACCCCTCCTCGGTTTTTCGAGATTAACTAGCGTATTTATCAACTGATTACAACGAAACTTTCAGTGCACT
>VOPJ01002462.1:0-58408 GCA_014673585.1 Semibalanus balanoides
TAGTGTGACCGGTAATTGCTATTTGACCACATAATCATCATGCATTCAGAGTCGGGACCAAATATTTGCTCTCAAAACAGCCGAGTCATCTGCTGGGATTACTCTGACAATTGACCGGCTGTTACGGTTGGTTTTGTACAGATTAATCTCCATCTCTTCTCGGCCGTTCATCTGGGAGTATACATTGCCGGCGCTGCAGAGAGCAGAGCCTGCAGCAGCCGACCGTGACCGGACCGCTGCCGGCGCCACCTGTCGGCCTGATCTGAGGCCGATCGGCCGGGGAGGAGCTGCTGCCACCTGGCGACGAGGCCCATCTGCGCCGCCAGCGCCGCCGGCGCGCCGTTCATCGCCTCCTGTCAGGCACTGTTAGAGCGGACCGCGCGGCCCGAGAGCGCTGCCGGAGGCGGCGGAGGAGGCGGTGGCAGTGGAGAGGAGGCCGCACCCTCGCGAGGTGTTGCTGGCCACGACACAGCGCTGCATTGTGGCCTGGGATGGGACGGACGGAGCAGGGGCGGCACCAGGGGCGAACCAAGTGGGACGGGATGGGATGGGATTGGGGATATGGGATTGGGAATGGATGGGATTGGGAATGGGATGGGAAGGGATGGGAATGGGACCGGGACTGGGACCAGGACCAGGACCAGGACCAGGACCGGGACGCAGGACCGGGACCAGGACCCAGGACCAAGGACAGGACAGGAGCGAGCCGGGACCGGGACCGGGAACCAGGACCAGACCCGGGACGCGGACCGGGACCGGGGACCGGCCGGGACCAGGGACTAGGATCGGGACCCGGGACCGGGACCAGGACCAGGACCAGGACCGGGACCGGGACCAGTACCAGGACCGGGACCGGGACTGGGACCGGGACCGGGACCCCCGGGACGGGAAAGACGGGACGGGACGCAGTAGCCTTCAAAACAAGACAGTGCATATCATCGGTGCAGGCAGATGACAGGCACTTATTTCGCCACTGTGACTGGAGGTCCTTGAGAACATGTTCGTCATTGTGGCCTGAGCCTGTCATTCCTGCCTGCTTATACCGGCCTATCAAAGCCTATAAATACCATTATCTCTGACCCATCCAAAACCACCAAAATCCACCAACCCGAGCAAACAACTGAGCAGTGCTCAGTGAGCAGTGAGTGCTCAGTGAGCACTCATCGACATCAACCCAGCAGGCGCCACGCATTGCTCACTGAGCACTCGATAGGTCACGCACGATCGACACCCCGGCGACTGGGAGCGATCCGCCGGGAGCGACCCGCCGGGGACGATCGGCCGGGAGCGACCCGCCGGGAACGATCCGCCGGGGACAATCCACCGGGAGCGACGATCTCTGGATGACGCGGCACGATTGTTGCTCTCTCACGACAGACAAAAACAGCGAGCCGTGCCGCGGCAGACCGGCGATAACAGTCCACAGCAGCAGCAGCAGCAGCAGCCACGGCAGAGGCGAGCGAGCTGAGAGCAGGAGCTGATATCAGCGCTCAGAGCTCTAACAGGTACAGGTGACTTCGACGTAAAAACGTGACGAGACAGACGGATGACTCCTTCTTACGGTGAACCCTCGGCGAACATATCTCCCTTCGCAGTACGAGACTGGTGAGCTGGCAAACCGCACCGGCGCACCCGTCAGTAACATACTCAACCTAACCATTACACAGCCGCCGCTCCACGAGTTTCCTCGCGCTGTCCGTGGCCATCCGGTTCAGCATTCCATTCCAATCACCAGCCCCGCTGTCACTGCAAAGCATCACAACAAGCTGGCACCACAGCACCGCATGGCCGATGGGTGCGCCCGCCGCGCCGCCTGGTTGCATGCCGTCCCCGGGCGCAGTGCCACCGCCGCCGGACTGCTGACGAGCAATCCGATATGGCTGATCCGGGAAAACCGGCGTAGTCTCAGGCGACAGCGGTCGTCGGGAGCGGTAGCCGCGCCAGGTGTCCCCCGCGCCCCGCCCCGCCGGGCGGTCGACAGAAGAAAGCAGTGGACAAGGCGACTCAGACCGACCGACGCGGTAAGTGGAGGACATTCCACGGCTGGTGGCCAGCTCGAGTCGCATGTTGGAACAGCGGGCCGGTACTGAGCCACTCCTGTGACTGCTCCGGTGGGCAGGCGAGGCGGATATTCAATCTGTCTCAGACAGACTGCACGGGAGGGCAGAGCCTTGATGCTGGTCCGGACTCCGGGCCACGCCTAGGCAAATTAGGCGCTGCGGGCGGCCGCATCACAGGTGCCACCTCAGTGATATCAGCCGCAAAGGCAAGTCAAGAGAACAGCCGCTAGTCACAAGCTCACCGGCGCCTATATGGTGTCTCCTACGGTAACCCGGACTTCGGCAGACAGCTGACGACGGCAGTACGGTATATAACGAAACTACACGATTGTTGTGTTGTGTTCCTAACTTCCTACCTTCTGGCAAATGTTTACGAAACATGTGGAACACAGATTATGTATCTAAATTAGCATATTTCCTGAAATATTTGTCACCGAACACACTCCAAGACGACAACAGTCCTAAGAAACGTTGTGACGTAATATTTCTTCCTTGAACCACGAAATGATCGTCAACAGAATCGAGCTGTGCCTCACACCCAGCCTCCATGGGCGCCAAGTGACCATAAGGAGTCGGTGCGCCCCAAAACCCTAGTCATCATACCAAGCCTCCAGCCGGACTCGGCCGAGCATGGCACCGACCTCTGACCTCTGATCTCACCTGGCGCCCCCTCCCCCCACCTGGAGAATTAGTTCGGTTTATTGTGCCGGCGGTCACCGACGGACGCGCGCGCGGTGATGGACTGCATGGCAGACGAGGATGGCGGGACGAGGATGGCGGGACGAGGATGGCAGACGAGGATGGCAGACGAGGATGGCAGACGAGGATGAAGACGAGGCATGGCAGACGAGGAATGGCAGAACGAGAGGGTGGCAGACGAGGGTGGCCAGACGAGGATGGCAGACGAGGATGGCAGACGAAGGATGGCAGACGAGGATGACAGAACGGGATTGGCAGACGAGGGTGGCAGACGAGGGTGGCAGAACGAGGATGGCGGGACGAGGATGGCAGACGAGGATGGCGGGACGAGGATGGCGGGACGAGGATGGCAGACGAGGGGAGCAGACGAGAAAGATAACGTGCACTGGGTGGAACCCGGGTAGAGCGACGGATTAAGGAGACTGATTCCAGATCAGTGCGTCAGCCGTCATCTGCGGGCTGATCGATTCACTTTGAACAGGGCGGAGAGGTCCGGTCAGGCCAGGTCGAGTCAGGTCGAGTCAGGTCGGGTCAGGTCGGGTCAGGTCGGGTCAGGTCGAGTCAGGTCGGGTCAGGTCGGGTCAGGTCAGGTCAGGTCGGATGGCTCCTCCATCTCACGGGAGATCGGATTAGGCGGGGCCCCGTCAGCGGGGTGTCTCCATCAGAGGCGATATCGGACCAGCTCGACGAACCCTTCACCCTGTCTCCCCGATGGATTAAGATAACCACTCGGCACAAAAACACGGCACGGCGCCGCACGGTGGCAGACGGTGCGATTCAGACACGGCGGGAGAAGCTCCCGATGTCAGCAGACATCAGTCGCTCCCGCTCCCGATGCCAGCAGACATCAGTCGCTCCCGCTCCCGATGCCAGCAAACATCAGTCGCTCCCACTCCCGATGCACGGTGACATCAGTCGCTCCCGCTCCGGTGTCAGCAGAACATCAGTCGCTCCCGCTCCCGAATCAGCCAGCAGACATTCAGTCGCTCCCGCCTCCCAGATGCCCAGCCCTGACATCAGTGCTTCCGCTCCCGATGTCCAAGCAGACATAGTCGCTCTCGCTCCCGCACTCGCTCATGAAAACCCACTCAGCTCGCTACCGGCTCCCGATGCCAGCCAAACATCAGGTCCGCTCGCACCCGCTCTGCCGATGCCAGCAAACTCAGTCGTCCCACTCTTCCTGTATTGTTATTGTTATATTAGTCTGCTTCACGGCCTCCCACGACTCTCGCTCCGGCAGACATCAGTCGCTCCCGCTCCCGATGCCAGCAAACATCAGTCGCTCCCACTCCCGATGCCAGCTGACATCAGTCGCTCCCGCTCCCGATCAGCCAGCAGACATCAGTCGCTCCCGCTCCCGATGCCAGCAGACATCAGTCGCTCCCGCTCCCGATGCCAGCAGACATCAGTCGCTCCCGCTCCCGATGCCAGCAGACATCAGTCGCTCTCGCTCCTACGGGCTCCTGGAGTTTCTCGTAAGAGTCACGATGCGTTGTGGAATGTCACGAATGTTCCGCGGGTTGTCACGGAATCCGAAGAAGTGTTCCGTGAGAAGTCACGACAGTCTGGACATAGGTAGCAGATAGCTCGTGAGATGCCACGCAAGTTCCGTGCAATATCACAGAGGTTCTGTGCAAGTCACAGAGGGATTCTGTGCAAGTCACTGACACTCCATTGGATGTCACGAAGGTTCCGTGCAAATCACGGGGATTCCTTGTAAAGTCACGATAAGCCATGGAGTTCATTGGTGTCTCGTAGAAGGTCGCGGACATGTCATGATAAGTCACAAAACTGCTTTGGCTGTGATTTACATCGAGAGAGGCGTTTGACCTTCGTTCGTCCCCGCAGACGCAGAGCAATGTAAGCATCTAAATCCGCAAAGGGCTCACAGTCCGTCCGTCCGTTTCACCCAGTCCGTTTTAAATGCGTGAGCAGCATAGGTATACTACCCGACCATGTGTGAATGCCGAGTGGCTGCAAAACCGTTGTCATGACAAATTATCCTTTACTCAGAGATAGAAAATACAAAAAATATAGCATGCAAATATGCAGACAAACGATGGACTGCCTAGTGCCAACAAAGCGACATTTACCAATATGCAGCGAGACTGAGATCAGCCTGCCGAGACACCTGTGATCACTGACCAGTGATCACTTCAGTGATCAGTGATCCCTGATCAGTGATCAGTGATCAGTGATCCCTGATCAGTGATCAGTCACGGTCGGGTATCAGTGTCGGAGCCAGGGAGTCGTGAGTCGGGGAGTCGTGAGTCGGAGACAGGGAGTCGTGAGTCGGAGTCAGGTTAGCCATGAGTCGGAGCCAGGGAGTCGTGAGTCGGAGCCAGGGAGTCGTGAGTCCGGGAGTCGGAGTCGGAGCCAGGTAGTCGTGAGTCGGAGCCGGGGAGTCGTGAGTCGGAGCCAGGGAGTCGTGAGTCGGAGTCAGGGAGTCGTGAGTCGGAGCCAGGGAGTCGTGAGTCGGAGAGCCGTGTGGTGTGATCAAGGTCACGGCGCTGATCGGAGGAGGACGCTGCCCACCACTGCTGACTGGGCGGTCCGCGCAGTAGACCCCACAGTCGGCCGGTTATCTGCAGCGCGGCCATACTTGGTACACGGCTCCGACCAAGGGCCTGCCACAACCGGCGCTCGGTGGGGCGTGTCAGTACCCACACCCAGCCATAGACACAGGTCGGCTGCTCCTGCGCAATCTACCCACAGGAGACAGGACAGGGCGGCTGGGATGAGGGAAGGTGGCTGCAGAGCAGGGAAGGTGGACGGATACGGGGGATTTGAACCGGCTGGCCCAGTTTTGCTGAAAATCAGACGAGGAAAGGTCGAGTCGTCTGGATCAAGCGTGTGAAATGTGAATGACCACTGCTGGAAGATTAAGTTTTGATAATGGTAGTGATAATGGTAGCCTAATGGTGTGTTGATAATAGAAGCTAAAAGCACCTCAGATGTATTTCCCATGCCATCCATTCTTCAAAAATCAAGGTTATTTCATATAAAATTATTTTGATTGTTAGTGTCACATTTCCCTGGCGGATATGTCAAGCTCCCCATGGAGGCAAAGAGAGGTTCAAAGCAGACCGACCGCCTGCTATTTGAACACATGTGTTCGCCCTCGCCACAATGGACTGGGAAGCGCTGCGGTATTTGACATGCATTTGGCGTGACAACGTTCAGTTGCAGCCCGCAATTTTTTAGTCAGAACATCACTAAAGAACGGCATGCACTGCAAAGTTCGCAAACAATGTCGTTACGGCCGATGAGCGCAGTCAAATCAAATTCGCAGGTTTTTGCGAGTAGGTCCAGAGGCGTCGCCACACATTTTTAGTGGGGAGCCAGCCAGGAGTGTGTGCATGGGGGAGAGGGGCTTCCCCATGAGCAATTGTTATTTTTTTGCAAATCTGGGGCCGGACCCCGGCCGGGGTGATCCTGGGGCCCTCAGACCCGGGGGGAGGGGGCAGGCCGACAGTGGCGATGCCGCCCCGGAGTAGGTCTGATACGAGTAAAATACACTGGAAGTTGTACCGCCAGGCGGCAAGATCCACATCACCGACATGGCCAACTGTTAAAGATAATGCCGTACCCGGAATCATAGTAGAATCCGCATGTGAAAGCGCTAAGGCTCGACATAGCTGCACATATTAGGTAGCGTGTAAGCCTATAAAGGGACAGCAGTCGGCTTTCATGTTGACGTGGTTTGACTAGCTTTCAGCATTAGGAACGGGTCGCTATGACGCGTTCGGCGTTATAGACGTTTTGCAGATGATAACGGCCATTTTCCGGGACTTTAACATAAGCTTATAGTGATCATAACGCATGAGTTTTCCAACATAGGTTATAGGTACACGACACAGATAGCCTGTTTATGCTCGGCAACAGCATGACATGACCAAGAGATCAAATGGTTTGACGTTTAATTACAAAATCGCATTGCCGGTTTCAAGCATTGGCTGAGCATAGCTGGGAGTGAACTTTGCGCAATTCGTTATATATATATATATATATATATAATATATATATATATATAATATATATATATATATATATATATAAATATATATCCCTGTCTGTCTCACCAGCTTGTGCAGAATACCTGACCTGCATGGTGCTCCCATAGTCCCATACAAATTTTGTTCCGCGCGGCCCTGCCAAATGACAGCTCATGTGACGCCCCCATGAGCGTGACCGGGCCAGGTACCCTCCCACCTCATCACCGGATACTGGCCGTGCCTGTTCCACCACCACACCACCGCCGGGGGTTCGTCCGGCGATCAACACAGCAGCGCAGCACCCAGCCTGCACGTGCCTGGTGCAGGGCCTCGGATAACATGTTAACTGGGGGGGCAATTGCCCCCTCAGTGGAGAAAATTGCCCCCCCAGTGGAACTGATTTGCCCCCTCAGTGAAACTGAGCTAATTCGAGACGGGCACGGGACCTAGAATACTATAGATTTAATGTAATCATAGCTTGCTCCATACAAATTCCTTCAGTCAACTGACTTTTTACTGTTATACCTATCCATAGCCACGGATAGCATGTTAATTGGGGAATCCCCTCCCCCACAGAGACTGCTGGCTCCCTCCCCAGTGCCAAATTTTGCCCCGTAGTGGGAGCAAAACTCGTAGGTGACATACGATAATTGTACGGTCTGTTAACCCTACTCCCTGCGGGGCAGATTCTGCCCCCGGTTAACTTTCTTCGTTCGCCGTTCAACCGTGTACTTCTATCGTCTTGAAACTTTTGGAATTTTCCTAAAATTGAAGACTGTGCTGTGTTTTTGTGTAAATAAAAAAAAAAACGGACCAGTGAGGTGGCTCAGGCCAGGTTTGGGAAAGGTGTTGCGACTGCGTTGTGCGCCGCATGCTTCCTTCGCAGTTTGCGTGGCAATAAAAGCGTCAGACACTATGTCCCATGCTATATTAATCACACATACTTGGATTATATATTGTGGCGCAGCGGCGCACTCAGGAACATAAAATTGGAGGCGATATCCTCTGTCAAATTAGGCCCAACTTAAAATTTGTAAGATGATAAAAGACGTTCCGCACATGGTGCCCCCACGTTTTTTACCTGGATCCACCTACATATGCGTAATATATTAAACTTAACAAATTACAGCATCAAAACCAACTTGTGTCGTTCCTATCGTCCCAAACATTCACAAACAGCAAATATTTGCTATCAGAAAATCTCACATTTTTTATCCCTGTATGCACCAATGATTTTTTATTTTGGTACTTGGCCCTTTTATACATTAAAGAACATAACATTGGAAGCTCAAAAACGTTTCGTGTATGAAAAGCGGTCGAGTCACGTGGCCGCAATAACCTTTCAGAAAAACACAAAAACGTAAATTTTGCCCCTGGCCCTCAATTTTTAAACAAAAATGAATTCTGTTCAAAATACCATATTTGTCACGACGAATATGGATGGTATCTGTCCGATTGAATCGGCCAAGTGGTTTCTCGAGATCTCTAGGGGCAAAATCTGCTCCCCGCAGGTTACGTAATTCTGGCCCGCCCGCAGGAAATGGGTTAAGTGAATAGAAAGTCGTCTCAAAGCAATGCTTTCAACTTATAAAACCAATAAACCGCGTTTACAGGAACCCTAGCGTAGCTTTGAGATCTTGAGGACGGTACCCGCCCTTCGTTGCGTCGTTTCGACAAATCGCGCGGAACATACACCTGTGTCTAATTTAATATACGTTCGGGGTTGCCTCAGCCTCTCATACTGTTGAGTCTGTCCCAAACTGCTTCCGGATTTTCTTAATATGTTTCTGGCACAAGCAGGTCAAATGGGGCTAAAAGGCAAGGCCACAGAACTGCTGAAATCAGAAAATAGATTCGTAGATTAATTTTACAAGCCAAAAAACCTTCACGAAAGATAAGTGCTTAATTTCACGCCATCTTACTAAAAGCAAAACCAATGGATTGTTTTTGTGCTATTTTTGGGGGATCTTCACCGTAAAAAATTTGCAGTTCGGGTTTTCCCTTGTTTCTGGCCTTAGATCGGGCACTCACACAAACATATATCATAGTTCTAGCATGTGATCCTGTGGAAAACCAGCTTCCTAAAAATCGTTGGTTCAGGAACATACCCAGTGGCGTAGAAACTCATTTAGTTGGGGGGGGGGGGCCAAACCAGACATTTTAAGTCGATTCTTGTCCATGCAACGTTCATAGGCGAATGTTTAAAATCCAAAAATGCTGGGGGCAGTTGGCACCCCTGCCCCGGCTCCTACTCTATAAGCTACCCTCCAGAACACTTCACAATACACGATGGAAACCGGGGGAATGTCGGCCGAAGCATGTTTTCTTTCCTTTGTTAAGTTTGATTGAGCGATGTGATAAACTTGACATGAATCTAGACGCGCTATGTAACGGCATTGGTTGATTCTGCCTAATCCCCATTTGGTCATTTTTTTTTTGGGGGGGGGGGCGTCAGATGCCTCCCTTGGCACGACTAAGCTCTTGCCGAGCACCGGCAGGGCTAAGTTAAAATTGATTGAAATGCTAGATTTTCTGCCTGAAATTGTTGTGCTAATGTTTGATCGATTTAGGTTTCATTGTAAAGCGTATGGCGCCGGTGGAGCCCTTTGCTCCGTTTCGTTCGGTTCCCAATCGTTTTTTCAAAAATCGACATCACAGGTGGTGGCTTTGGATGAGGATTGTTAATTTAACATTTTTAGTTACTCAACTATTGTATTCTTCTATCTAGTTTTATTTTAATATTTTACGCTTATGTTTTGTCATTATCAACTTAAATGTATCCGTCCTATGTATGTAATAGACGTATCAAGGACGTAACTAAGGGAGACCAATTGCAATAGATAATCGATTCTGCTGACAACCCGACCCTACAGCAAACTAAACCCCCCCCCTCCCCCCTACAACACCGGTTAATAGAATTGATGCGAGGAGCGAAATATGATTATTCTACCACTGACGTGCCCCTTCCCTGAAAAAAACATCCTGACTACGTGTCAGCGCTTAGTCATATGCCCTAGTAGTATTTTTTAGAACTGCCCCCCCAGTGAGAATTCCTTAGCCGAGGCCCTGGCCTGGTGGTCGGGACAGCACCGCACGTCAGCAGTAAGTCATGTCCGGTCAGGAGCCGGGCCGGTCCTCCGCTCCCTTTCCCTCCGTCTCTGAGGCCGGTGGTCCGGCACAGTAGCCGGCTCAGAGTTTCCTCCTCCGGCACGACTAACTGCAGCGGCACTACAGCGGCACTACAGCGGCACTACAGCGGCACTGCAGCGGCACTACAGCGGCACTACAGCGGCACTGCAGCGGCACTACAGCGGCACTGCAGCGGCACTACAGCGGCACTACAGCGGCACTGCAGCGGCACTGCAGCGGCACTGCAGCGGCACTACAGCGGCACTACAGCGGCACTACAGCGGCACTACAGCGGCACTACAGCGGCACTACAGCGGCACTACGGCGGCACTGCAGTGGTAGGCTTCAGAGCGCCAGGGGCGGGGTGGGGACTAAAGCTACAGCACGGCAGCCCGCCGTGTGTGCTCTGACCGATAGGACAGCGAGCTGTCGTAAAGGTCGGCTTAGAAAGCTCGGTTCTGGCCGATAACCTGCGGTGTGTTTCGTCTCGTCTGCTATCTAGACTAGAATGGTGTCTCGCAGAGTTCATCGCGTTCCAGAGGGTATCAGGTAACACTTCCCCGTTCTACGTATATTGCCACACTGTTCTTCGGTCAGAATAACCGAGGAGACTAAGACTAGGGAGGGCCTGGACGGTGAATATGTCGATGGCGCTCTTCATAAATCATAAATGACCAGTCTACCAGCAGCGCACTGGCAGCCTGGCTCACCGACACCAGTCACCATACGGTCTGTTTTTCCCGATTAGCTCCAGCGTTTGTCAACACATTTTTGTATGCTGGATGTGGATTCTTGCCTTCAATTAAATAATGCGTCGCAACAAAAATGGAAAAAACGATACTTCTTTTGGGCCAGGAAAGTCAACCGACCGATTGTTACAGACCGGACAACCCACTTGTTCTAGAATGCGTAGGCGAGAGTTGCATTTGAAGTATATGTCAAACGTGCTAATGCCGGTGGCCTGGACGATAAAAAATATTCATATTTTCGGCAGGGCGCGCGGTTATTAGCATTGTATGAAGGCGACTGGCATTGAATCGAACTGTGTCCTCTCACCGCACAAACTGGAGACAACATAGTACATACTACCTGTGACGAGTAACTGTACGTGCACTCTTTATTCGCTTTCTGGAAGACCGGTGTTCGCCCATTTCCATATACGACATCCGTATTCGAGCTTTATGGTGTTTGTGAATTCCTGTGCGCCGGAGTATCGCTACATCTGCGCCTACCATTTATGGCTACCGGTCGGTCGTTGCTCGCCGCCTTGGCGACTCTGGCTCGCTGTGTTTACCTGATCCTCAGGAATATCGACACAGAACCGACCAGCCACCGTACTGTCAGGTAACGGATCTGCTACCAGGGGCGCAGCCAGGGGGCAGAGGGGGCACGTGCCCCGCCCTTGTCCGAGGTCTGGCTGCGCCTCTGCCTGCTACCTGGCACCTGGCACCTGTGCCAGGTGCAGGAGTGTTACACGGCCTCCTTTATGACGTGAATAACACCAGAATCGCATGCATGATGCACGGATGAAGTTTTATATTCAAATGGTGGGCGCAAATGCCACAACAACGTTGTATTTTGACCGTGTTGCCTCTTTAACTTTTGTTATATTTAAACGTTGCATGACATTCAAATAGTCATTTTACCTTAGACAAGTAAATAGCCACCAGTGATATTTTCACCAACTTCTTTGGAAAAGCTTCACAGCTTCACCCATAGGATGCTGAATACTTGTTGAACTCGGTAACAATAATAGTGTGTGGAAAACTCAGCAGGGAAACGGGGGGGGGAGGGGACACATTAGCTTGGGTGTCCGAGCACGCCACGCGCGCCTAGTTGAATGTACATCAACATTGGACCCTTGAGCTCAAACCTCCGTCACAGCGGTAGCGATGAGGTGCTTTGATCTGAGTTCCGTTCGGCAAGTATAAGTACCTTTTATTCATAGTCCGAATTGAGTTGTGCTAGTGGGTACAGCAATACACCACTAAGACACGGGTCTGTAGGAAGAGGAATGCCAACATTTGCATTTTGCATAGCTTATCTAATTTAAGTCTGTCTTTATTTTCAAGTATGCCTGAAGGTTTCTAGTTAGAATTCGTTGTGAAGCGTTAATAGCATTTTCTGGGATGCAAATGCCAAATTTCAAACAACTCACGTAAAATACGCCAGTTAGGGATTACATTAATTTCAAACGAATGCTAACACGTAAATGGGAAACGGTGGTGGACGTTGCGACTCGGAAGAACACTAGTGTTCGAAAAGTAATATGTACGATAACGGTAACATTCAAGTGCAAACCATTATCGACACCCTGTGCATATAATACATTCAAATTAGATCCACGCCATTACCCCGGGATCACCTCTTCCCACACCACTAGGCCAGTTTCACGGTCAGTTACCGAACGCACACATTATACACCGTTCGGCAGCAGTAGGCCCCGCTGCTCGCGGACCGTTCTGTGCCCGTACCGGTTCGGCTGAGTGCCGGCCAGCGGCGGCGGCTGGGGCGATTCATCACCATCGTCCGCGGGCCTTCCGTGATCGGATGGCGGGCGCTGACTGGTGCGGTCAGCGACGCGTGTCGGGGCCGGTCACGTGACTCTAAACGTCTCGGAGCGGAGATCGGAACACGTGCGGAGGTTTGACGGAGAGCAGATGGGATCAGGTGGCAATCAGGTGTTAATGGCCAAAGTGCCGCCGACAGCCCCGAGATGATGGCCAGTCTGGGTCAGTCGCGGTATTCAGTCAGCCGGCAGCCGTCTGTCGTCAGTCGTCAGTCGTCAGTCGTCAGTCGTCAGTCGTCTGTTCCCTGTCGTCTGTCGTCTGACATCAGGTGTCCATCGTCTGGATAGGTTGGCAGCCGATCGTCACAGATGACGTCTGTCGTCCATCGTCTATGAAATCCTAAGTCATCCGTGCATGCCTGACGTCTTCTGTGACATGTGTCCGACAGTCCGCATTGTAAACCTACAGTTGTCGGCATCGACCAGACGTCTTCTGTAACATGCTGTGAAACTGCTATCTCTTGGTATCACCTATTACGGTGCAATGCGGAATTTCAATTCCGCGCTGTAAGGCACCACTGCGTTATGGATGAGCGACAACTATGCCGCGCATCGCTTTCTGCAGGGCATACATAACTGTATGTTTTGTACCGCGCCCACAACGGACTAGGAGGTCGAAGCTCGGGCAGTAGTCGACCATCGATTTGCTGTTACTTCGCAGCCGGCAGCACGGGCAGCAGCGACGGTCTGCTGCAGTCCCGCTGCTGGCAGCAGCTGCTGCAGTAATGGCCGGCTGCAGTTGGACGTCATAAATCAGGGCAGGCGCGGATCTAGGGGGCGCTAGGGCGCCCCCCCCCTACTGAGCCGGGTCGCGCCCATGTCGCTTCCGGAGGGCGCAACTTGCTGTATGTGGCTCCCCCTGACTGAAATCCTGGATCCGCGCCTGCAGGGCGCTGTTTTCCGGCGTATGTACGACACAGTTCTACATATATCAGCTTAAACGAAGACGTGAATCATATTTCCAATGACACTAGTGCCGATGTAGTACGAAAGACGGGCAAAAGCTTCGCGGAAGTCATGTATCGAAAAACGCTTCAAACAAACACAAACGCGTGAGACAAGGAGATAGAGATAAGGAGATGCAAACAACACACCAGGCTGCTTGTCATGCTTTTCTTCAGTACCACTGTTCACACTGCCGTTTACTACCAGGTTGTTCACACGAATCTCTTACTGACCTGATAGCAGCTAATGTTTCGAGGTTTATCAAGCGGTGTCAGTATGTCAGGGAAGTAGATTACAGGCTTCAGGTGTGGCCGTAGGATCGGCAGTTTCGAGACTTCCTTCAGACGCATTTTTACGGCTGAGAGTCTGACAGCTAATGCCACGGCCCCCAGTCTCAGTTTCTATGCCCCGCCTCTTCAGCTCCGCCAGTAGTTCCCTGGCCCAGTACCGGGCCGTCTCCAACTAAAGCCTATTTCTCTGAAAATCTCCCGATCTGCTGTCCCGGGTCGGGAACTATCGGTTGACCGCGGTGGCCGAGCCGACGTGCGCCGGGCTGGGAACCCGCGCTTGCTGAGTGTTTCTTTGCGGTGTGTGCCAGTGTGTGGTCTTGTGGTCCGCTTTCTGCCGGGGTCACACAGCTCCCTAGCTTTAGTGCGCCCAGCCTTCGGCCAGCAGCAGCAGATCGAGCCAGGCAGTCGGGGATCCTTGGGAGCTGTCCTAGCTTCCAGCGTAGTTTTCCGTCAGCTCGGCCTTGTCACGCAGCCTCAGGCGCGGCAGCGGGAGGGCCACGGAGTGCACAGTCCAGTTAGTGGCGGGCAGCCTCCGCCTGCAAGAAGCAGCTCGGGCGGCAAGGGGCACGGAGCTGCAGCAGGCTCCAGCTTAGTGGCGCTCGGCCTGTCACAGCAGCAGCTGGGCCGGCAGCGGGCCAACGGAGCTGCCACAAGCTCCAGCTTAGTGCGTCAGCTGGCCTGCACTCAGCAGCTCGGGCGGCAGCGGGCACTGGAGCTGCTCACAGCTCAGCTTTATGTCGCGCCTCGGCCCTGCACAGCAGCAGCTCGGGCCTTGGCAGCGGGCACGCAGCGAGCTGCACACAAGACTCACCGCTTAGTGCGCTCAGCTGCTGCACAGTGCGCAGTCGGGCGGCAGCGGGCCACCGGAGCTGCCACAGCTCCCAGCTTAGTGCGCAGCTCGGTCTGCACAGCAGCAGCTCGGGCCGGCAGGGCGGGCCGCCAGCTGTCGCAGCAGGGAGGCGAGCGAGATGACAGGCCAAGGGACAGGCGAACCGAATGGACAGAGTACGGACGAGCTGAGAGGACGGACAGACGTAAGGACAGACGAACTGAGAGTGCGAAGAGAAATGAGGACTGAGGACACCACAGGGCGGGTGGACCGAGGGGACAAAGAAGCATGGAGTGGATGCTTTAGTAAACGGTCTGATCTGTGTGTAACATTCAGATGTCTCCCATTAAACTTTGTTCGTCTTACATTAATGTAATATTTTAAATTAATGCAAGATCTTACATTAGTGCAAGATCTTACATTAATGTAAGAACGACTAAACCGTCATGTGGAAGAGTAGAGCGGCTACTCACCAACTTCGGAGCGGCCTCGAACGTCGACTTGATGGAGGAGAAGTCCCTGAGCCTGCCGGCGCCGCTGCCGTACACAGGACGGCGCAGGGAGTCGGCAGAGGCCATGGTCGTCCCTGCAGCGGAGGTCGCGGGTCAGAGAAGGTCATGTCAGAGGTCAGCGCCTACATACGCAGTACTTTGACGAGGCTAAATATCTAGAAAGAGATATTAAGAGATCTAGAAAGAGATATTCTAGCTCGCTTTAGGATTTAATATTTGAATACGTATTTTGAAGCAAAGCATGTAAACACAAGCAAGCGCCTGGTAATGAGCATGTTTTTAATGCATTGATGGCAAGCTCAGTAAAATACACACTAACAGGGGCGCCGCCAGGGGACAGAGGGGGCACGTGCCCCCCCCCCCCATCGGCCTAACTTTCACACTAAAAAATTGTCGCCGACGTCCCTGTTTGAGACTATTTAGGGGCCCTGCAAAATATAGTGGCCTAAATCCGGGGTGATATTTTGTCGTGCATTTTTTTTTGAGGGGGGGGGGGGCTTTGCCGAAGGCCCTGTGGATGCCGTGCTCCCCTTGCCGAAGGTCTGGCTGCGCCCCTTATAACACCATGGCGGAACCAATGTTATAAATTGTACCACTGATATGTTGCAAGCATATCACTTATCAGTGGCAGCACCCGCAAAGCGACTGATCACTTGTATCATGCGTTGCAGTTCAATGTAACGTGAGCCTCCTGACGATAAAAACATCACAGATAAAACTAAACATATATCTAAAATGACGTTGACGGTTGAGGGCGCCGTAAAATATTGTTAACTTGTGTTATGTATTACATTTCCCATCACTGGATCGCCAACAATCACAATGTGACAATGTTTCCGCGGTCGTCTGTTTCGAATTACGATTACAGACGAGACAATCGATGTGAGTTCAGAGAGCAGGCGCAGAGATCAACTGGGCACGGGAAATGTTCCCCAGGTCACTGGACAATAAACATGATTACTCGACCGAGGGTTCACAGTTCACACAACACTTTGCATGTGATTGTGGGCCTGCCTCCTCGCTGCCTTCAACAGTGACAGCCAAATGGCAACAAATGTTGAGCAAAACAGCGTTGAGTGACACGGGAGAGTACATTGGTAGCTAATGACTGGAGGACAATGCAGAAGCCAAGAACCACCAGCACTGTATACGATTTCGAGGCAGGATTATCCGTATGTCATAACATACCCCCAGCTCAATGACGATTTGCATTTCTGATTTTGTCAGTATTTTATGCACTATTGGTCTGTTCGTATATGGTGTCAGTCAACAGTGGATATTAGGTCGATATCGACGGATACCTAACCGGCTTCTATTTTTGTCCATTTCGGGTAGCCTATTGTGCTTGTCTCCGATCTCTATGTGCTTAAATGCCTCACAGGCATCAATGAAACATGCACCTGATATTTTTATTGACGAAGTATGTCTCTCATTTATGCTGAGCCATAGTGTTGTTATCGGGAATTAATAGGTCCGTCAGTGATTTTTCTGAGGTGCTCACCTGGCCGAAACTACCAGACCGCAGGATATACCTCTTGGTATTCTTGTAGAGTTTAGCTGTCTTTAGGTGACGGGGAGTACGCAGATCGACAAACGAGCAAATACACAGCCTCCGCAACTTCCACAATGGATTCTGGCCGACGCGGCGCCTTGGAGGCGCCGGAAACTGTACCCTCGCAGCCTTCCTTACCCTTACACAATACATTTTTAGGTATATAACTTTTCATCTTGATAGAGAGGGAAAGGCATTGGTGTAGCGTGAAGGGATGGTTTGTTTTGCCGATCAAAGTGGTTTCACAGTCGCTGTGTTTTCGGGGCTCAGAGCCGATGAAGTAGGCAACACCAGACCCCGGCGCAAAATTAATCGCTGGTGGTGAAGCACGATTGGCCTCCCGGGCTTCCTCTAGCTCTGGCCTTCGCTAACCCGAGACACTCTTCTCTTTCCTGATGTAAAGCGCGCATTCACAAAACGAAGAGTACGGGGCATTTGTTAACCTCCACCCCATGACCGCGTTCATATTCTGGCCGCCTATATGAACTTCTTCGGCCCTAGAACACTGCCCTGTCCTTCTTTGTTCACCCGGTCCGGGACCTGCACGTGTCCTATTTGTTTTCGGCCGAACTCGGCATGTCTTGCATATCGATACGTCGGCGACCTCTAGATCACGCACGCGCCTTTCCCCGGCTCGGACTGCGCACCCTACCGTGTGTTATTTGGGGGAATATCATAGACTAAGGAAGCAAGCATCAGTCGCCACTTTGCAAACCGTTTCTCGGTTGGCTCTCGAACTTCCTGTCCATCATTAGACATGTAGGATTCACATTGTCGCGAGAACGGAAGAATAATTCACTCAATAATTTAATGTCTACGATATGGAGGGGTAATTGCGAGTCGTAAAAACATATAAAAACTCAGTACTGTAATTAAACCGAGTCTCGAGACTTCTCTATATATCTAAGACAACTATAATTCGTCTCTACGCTGGACATTAAGAGAAAATATGGTCCACTCTGCTACCTGGTTTATGCCTGAAATATACATTCTAGACTAACAACACTCGAGTATTAGTTTAGACGTCACTATGGCTATCTAGGTTCTTAGGTTGATGTGCTGCGCCAAATTACTTATTCGTTCAAAAACTAAAGCTTCTACACCCTGCACATCAACGGGCGGCGGCCCCCGCGGGGGCCTGATCTTTATCACAATGTCTGCCTATCGCCTGACCAATAAGCGCGTGCCGGAGGGCGGGCGGTGGGAAATGGTCTGTCACCCGAGCTCCCTGGATAATACCACCCGCACAGCGGACATACAGTAATAACAGAGGAATATGCCTGCGCGAAATAAACGCTTTTCAAGATCGCCTCCGTGCGTAGGGCGGGCATTGTACTCCGTGAGAGCGGGCACAGGCAGGTGATCGGGGGCAGCAGCAGCGCCAGAATTGCCCGGACCCTAGCGCGGACCCGGCGGGTCGGGTAGTGGTGTGCTTGTCTAGCGCCACCCCACGTGCGCCCCTTGCTGGCACTCTGACGTGCATCCTCTTGAGATCTCCCAGTACCGGGAGCATCGTCGAGGCTTGTAATACGGGAATTCCTGGACGTATGCCGCTCGGACAGGGAGAGACAATCGATTCAACTAGAACCTCTCACAAGCGATAGGAATTAGATATGATCGATTTGAAATATACATTGTACTATTTACGTTTGGTATTAATTCAAGAGGTGAACGGAAAACCAGTAAGAAGTGAATTATAGCGTGGAATGCGTTTAGGCATCAGTTCTAAGCCGTTCTTTTGATATTTTATAATTAACTCGCATCGGACCTTATCTTGGGGTTGAGTCATTATGTTTACACTAACCATCCCGACACGTCTGGTTGGCCTTGTACAATTGATGCAGCTTATACTCACTCGGACGTCGTCGCCCTATTCTAGTCAATCAATCTAACTCAGTCCGATCACCGCCGAACCCATTTTCTCTCTCTTCAGACGGCCAGACACAGCAACGAGCCGGCCCGGCCACACAACTGCATTTGGACATAGGTTAAAGCTCTGGTGATCTCCCGCCTCGGCGGTCCTTACTGAAGAAACTCGGTGCCCCCGGTCGCCCGGACGCCCTATCGGGGTCGTCCGGACAAGAATGCGGAGTTTGGTACCACCTTGGCTTAGCGAAAACGCCTTCGGTGCGGGGCGGCGAGCCATTCTGTGTTGGATGTAACCGGTACCCGGCACCGGCCGGCCGGGCCACTTGGCCGCATATGCCCTGCCGGCGGCCATCAGTCGGTTATGCAGAATTTGTGTGGCTACCGCGGGACCGCGCGTGGGTGTCGTTGCTGCGTCTGTGCCTCGACCGTGGCAGTTGGCCCGTGTCCAGCTGCACTAGCGCAGTGCCAGAATGACAGCTTGCATCAGTGCGTGACCGTGCCGGAGCTCTCGCCAGTGCTCGCCAAGCACCGATCTGTGGTGACGTAGACCTGAGCATGTTAAGTGGGCAGGGTGTGTATGGGCTCTATTCCTTCATGTACTGAGAGCAGCGAGCCGCGACACGCTTTTCGCCATGTGCGCCGTCTCTCCTGGCGGCGCGGCGGCGACCCTCTCATATGTCGGGTATGGTGGTGTCAGTGCAGCGGCACTTGGCTGTCTTTGCTCTCATCCTGGTGTTGAGAAGGTGTTAACTAGTTTTTTAATCGCGGTCAGGTCCGTGAAGTGGAGGCTACGATCGGACCGATTTTCGCTCGATTGGAGTTTTATCCACGGGCCGGAGGAGGAGGAATGTGGAGTGAAAGGAGGACCAACTGCTACCGGCGTGTGACAAGTGGTGGTTCGAGGAAATAATGACACTACGTCAATGACCTCTTTCCGTAAATTTTGAATCAAATTATCGGTTTAATTGCCGATTTGTTCCTTTTTTACTGAGAATGCCTAGGAAGTCAACTAGCATATCACTACAAAAGGCGATCTTGTCATCAGCGAAAGAGTAAATGGTTGACAGTATCTGAAATAGAACAATGAAGCGACACAAGGCTCGGACATTCGGAAAACAAAATTAGTCTGACCGCCACTGATAGTCAATAATTCGCCGATCGGAGAATGCGCTTCGATGCATAGAACTCGTTGAGCATTTCGAAGATCTCTATCTATAATGTTGAGGAACGAGTGGAGCATGAAGGACTAATGAGCGCGAGATGCCCCGATTGAGCGGTGAGATTAATCCGAAAGACGATCGGCGCATACGAATGACTGCATGCGTCCGGAACTGACATTTTGTTACTACCGAGCGTTGATCGAGTACGACTACAACAAATCACTGAGAATGATCGAGTAACAAGAACTAACACAGCAACTGAGAATAGATCGGTAACCGAGACGACTTCTCACTAAACAATCAACTGAGAATGGATGCGTAACCTGGACTCACACACTCCACCGATAATTGGGTTGGGAGGTAAACCGAAAAGGGTAAGAGCAAGAGGGACTGGAGAACATTTTGGGATCGGGAGAATAACACGAGTATCATGTTATAACACGGGAAGGATGATCGGGTAACCGGACTACACAAACCGAACTAAAATGTTTACTCGCAGCAAGGGTAAACGGATAATACAAGCGCAACACGAGGGAAAGATGAAACAGCGTAAACCGACACCCGCGACATACACTGGGAGATATGTACGGTTTTACCGGCCACCCTGCCAGATCTAACCCGGCCGACGACCCATAGTATTCTGTGTCGGAACTTAAGAGGACATAAACCCACCGCCATTCCGCCGGGGGCATAACTTAATCAAGATAACCTGTATCAATACCACACAAATTTCATCGCCCGTCAGTACACCCCACCGCTGTGCAGAACTGCAAGGTACACAGTAACAAAGTTCATGGTCGCTGCGCCGCGGGGTACGGAATATTCAGCGGGTAGCCCACGATCGAATTCAAGTCAGAACTGATCTACGTCGACCTGACGTGTAGAACCGTTTCTGGCGTTAACGAGAGATTCCCGGGGGCTCGGAGACGTGGCTACACACGACGCTTTTAATGACCTGAAATGACCTTCCGTCCGCCATGCGTTTGTTTTGCGTCTCCCTGCCTACAGCGCAGATTGCTGGTGGGCGGGCCAGGGGTGGATTGTGTTATGAGCCGCCCAGGTCCACTAGCTAGGTGGTCCAGTTCCCTCGCTCCGTTAGACCCCTGACCCGGGCGGGGTCCGCTCTCAGGCGGCAGCGGCAAGGTAGGGGAGGAGAGCGGAGATCAAGGGTTAGGGTCCACCCGCTGGGGCTGGCCGGAAAAGGGACGGTGGATTCAAAACGTCCATTTAAACCCGTCTCGAGTTAAAGCGGCGGAAGTGACGCACTGACAGCAATTTGTCTTCCCTGCCTCGTCTTCATGAGAACTGGCGACGAGTGAGGTCCATGGAGGTGTCATAAGCGGCCGGGGTGGGACGCACCGCGCGGGTGAACGACTCCCACAGACACGTCCGGGGCTGTAGGAGGTGCGGCGCCCACGGCGGCGTGGTCCGCGGCTAGTCAGGACCGTCGGAAATCGACGAGGAACGGATCACTGCCCCGCCGGATGTCATCCCGATCGCTGAAAATTGCGGCGACACTCCACACTAATGAGTAAAAAACCGTCCCATCACCGGTGGACGTCCACGTCAACACAAACAACACATTACGTCTCCGGCTCACCCGCGGTCATGGGAACGCGTCGGGCGCCGCGCGTCGCACCGAGAGCGCCTGACGTCACGATCATGGGCCGCCTGGCGGTGTCAAGTGAGGCGTGACAGCGGAGATGCGTGACGTCACGGTCCCGTTACGTGGCCCACAGATGTGTGATAGGAGGGCGGCCTTCCGCGGCGACCGGGACTGGGGCAGACACGCGCCGGCCGGGAGACGCGCCAGGCAGCAGTGGCAGGAGGCGTGGACACGCAGGTGGCACGCGGGTACTCTGGCAGTGTGGCACACTATGGCACGGTGGCACACTGAGAGTCACCCACTGGCACACATTGTGGCACGCTTTGACACACTTGCACACCGTGAGTGACGACAAATTGTAGCACATTATGAGACACCAATAAATATGCCGAGTCCGTTCCAAATGAATAGTTATAACGATTCACCCATGAACAAATTTAGTGTAGACAATCCTCCTAGAAATAGGCACACGCTCTAGTACCACATAACGTTGTCACAGCGTCAGGCCAACGTTGACAACGTTCATGCAACGTAATACGTCGTGAAAACGTTGTCACGACGTCGTGAAAGTAATGAGTGCTACTAGAGCAGTCAGGATGAGCGGACCGAGGCACACCGATGACCGAGGCACACCGATGACCGGACCGAGGCACACCGATGACCGGACCGAGGCACACCGATGACCGGATCAGCCGGAGGCGTGACCGAGCGCTTTCAGCTGCGCTACAGAGAAGCAGCGGCGGCGGCGGGGATTACTCTCCGTCTGGGGGCAGTTCATGACGGTGTGGTGCCACCGACTGGCCACAGCCCACATCACGCCCGCCGCCGCCGCTTTCCTGATTGTGATCTCATGGTGTGCTGCAGCGGCCGCTGTGGCGGTGTCGGCATTCTTCAGCCTCACAACCAGGCCACGTCAGCCGGTCGGCTCTGTCTCTCGTCTGTGACGTATGTACGGGGTCGTGCCAAGGTCTCACAAAGCGAGTAGCAGACAAACAGTCATTTAAAGTACCACAGTCTGCACACTGTACAGGTAGCTGGTGTTTTTGAAGCTCACGCCCAAAAACACCATATTTGACTTGTGAGACATGGACGTCTCCGTGCTCACTCACCGGTCACTTTCCGGTGCTTTGTTGTCAATCAAGTATGCGTCTAAGCCTAAGATTCGCATTACATCACCAGTACGTATATAGGAAGTGTACCTTCTGCAGCGTCGGCGAGGCGCCCTCCCTTCGAGACTCCAGATTACCAGTCCAGACGGGCAGCCATAGCCGCAGGCGTCTCAGACCGGTTCGGAGTGTCGTACGGACAGTGCCATGACCCCGCCCAAGGTCACGGCCCAAACCACGCAGCTCGCGAGCTGGTGGTGCGGCCAGCGTCACGGGTCACAGGTCCCCGCAGGTCACGGGTCACGGGTCCCCGCAGGTCACCGGCGGCTGATTCAGAAGACACAGGAGGAAGGGCGGCGGGTTGAGGACAGGGAGGGTGCGCCGCAGAGCCGAAGGTCAGCTGTGGTGTCTGGCCGCACCTCTGCGGGTGTCTCGCTGTGGGTGGGCAGTGGGTGCGGGTCACGGCCGGCTGGGGACAGGTCACAGAGTCGTGACCCACGGACCAGTGTGCCCGCCCGCTGCGCAGAGACAATGAGACCGCCAGGGCCTGACGAGACGAAAGGTCACGGACTGGCACGCAGGCCAACGGTTCCCTGTCGCCGCATCCTCGCCAATAGCTTCACCCTAATGAAGGATAACGATGCTCGAGTCATTACGAAAGGATTGGTTCGGATCATTTAAACAGGAAGGAATCACTAATCACCGTTTGATCTGATTCAAAATCCACAAAACGCTGGGAACTCTCCCGATCGGACGACACTCGACAGACTGAGCCGCGTGGCGAGCGGCTCTAAAAAGAGAATCTCGTGCGTCTATCAGCCACCACTCTCACGACAATGGCACACCGCCGGCTCAGATTCGCAGGACTATCGCCAGAGAAAGCTCGCGTGGTCGGCGCCGGACTGACCGGCCGGCTGACTGGCTCAGAGGCACTCCAGTCAGAACCACACGCTGACGTCACCACCCGGGTCCGGGTCCGGGGCCCCCTGACCCAGCTCTGATTTCCGGTCAGCGTGTTACTCACCTTCCTTCTATCAGCTTTCAGTCAGCGCGCCTGCATCCCCGACGGCGGTGTGAGAACCTCACGCTGCTGGTTTGAAGACCACCGGCTGCGGCGGCCAGCCACAACAAAGCGCCGGCGCGAGCTCACGCAGCGGCCACGGCGGGTCTTCCGGCCGCTCTCGGCGCTCTCAGGGAGGTCACCCGGATCACGCAGCCGGTCAGATTGCCGACGGGGCGCCGCACCAGCNTTTTACGCATGGAAAGCGATAGTGATACTCATTTGATTACTAAACTTCATGTATATGAAGCAAAGGCCAATTTAAGGTCAAAGTAAGGTCAGAAAATATATATATTTTTTAATTGATAAATATAAACCAAAAAGTCATGTTTCTCGACCAGTTTTGTCTCAGAAATACAGTGCTGTCGTTTATTTTTCTGTATCTTGTCCAAAAAAGCCAAAAAAAAAACACAACTTCAAAATATGACGTCATGAGTTACCAACACTGTAAATGCTATCACTCAGTCAGACGATATCATTTTGAAAATGGGAATGTAAGTTGTTTGCATATATGTCTCTGACATATCTTCCGGGTTTTTCGACATTTTTTTTTGCAAATTTTGATTTTATAGTTATTTTAAAAATGTGATTTTTTGGGAGCCAAGAACACAAAAATCTGAAAATCAGAGATTCCCATTTTGTAGCCCTTATTATTTTCAATCTTTATCAGTTGTTGGATTGCATTTTGCTTATTTTTTGCCTTTGTACGGTCTATTAAAGTTTAGCTGATTTATGTGTAAAAACCAACTGTAGTGACGTAATAAATTCGCAATCAGCGTCAACCTTACTCTCATATTACCCCCAAAATATCTTTAAAGTAAAACAAAAATGACGTGTGCCTTTATCAGATATTTCAGAATGGCTGTGGGGCGCAGCCGAAGACTACGCCTATGTGTTGTATTTTACCAAACATCTTTTCGTCACTATGAGGCTATTTTCATTACTATTGTTGAAGACCCTCAATCCATGGTCGTACCATGTGAATATTATGAGGGGTAGATTGTAATTGCCCGCAACAAATACTAGGAAAAATAAGTTCCTTGCAGGGGCGATCCAGGGGGCCGCCAATGGATTGCTAAGCCTGACCACCAATGGAAATTGTGGTTTCGGGACCTTGGGCGGGGCCCTTTGGACGCAATTTTTATCCCCAACACGGCCGCGGACCTACAGCGTGGATGCTGTTCACGACTCGCTCTTCCCGGTCAACACTTTTCGCTCGCGGCGTGCTGCCCCGGTCAACACTTTTGCCTATTGGGCTGCGGAACTGGACCACGTCCCCCACAGTAAAAAATCCGTGGCGACGCCCCTGCCTGTCCCCGCCACCAACTCAACACCCCTCCCCTCCAGCAGACCCCCAGCGGGCCATTTTACTGATGATGGACGACGCCTGCCGAGGTCACTACTGACGTCATCAGCGACGCGTAGCAGCCTATGTGGACACCGTGCTCAGGGTAACCTGGCCATTAGTCCGAGACGCCGGTCAATGTTGCACCGCCTCCGGGCATGAGCCAGCTGACTGCGGCGAGTCCAGCCACGCCGGCCAATCACAGCGCCGCACGATCTGCCACGTGAGGGAGTTACGGACACCTCGTAACTAGTAATGCCTATAGCAGTGAGTTAGGTCGGTACTATGGGCTCTGGAATGTTGAATGATGGTTAAATATCCGAAAAACGATGTAGAGGCATGACATAATCCACTCGAGCTGCTAATAAATCAGACAAGTCGACATTTGGGTTTCAGAACCGGACAATTTCAAACGCAAACAGCGATATTACAAGAGTGCATTTATTTCGTCAATGCAATAAAATGAAGGATCACAGGAGCCACCTAATTCCAGCTCAAAACTGATTGTCAACACTCCAAGAAAAGTCAAGAACATCACTTGGCTGACAATCGTTTATTTTATTAGCTCGCAGTTATCATATATATATTTTTTGTTCGAGCGCATTTTTATAGTTGGGTTTCACTTTCAAACTCAGGGACGTAGGAACACCATTTAAACTTGGGTGAGAGGGGGAGGGTTGGGGGGGGGGGCGACAGTCAAATCTTGATCTAACTTTGAGAGAAACCAAGCCCCACGCATTATTTCTGAAGATATTTCAGCTCTTCTCGTCTTGGCGAATCTTTCGTTATCTCAATTTTCCTAATTACGCAATAGAAAAGACCTTAGCAAAAATATTTGCCAAACAGTGGGAACATAGACCTCCTGCGCTCTTGCGCTGCGCTCCTGCGCTTAGATGTTATATCTGGTGCTCTGTTGTTTATTATCTCGCGCGTTGATGATTCGTGTACATTGTACACTGCATGCTCATGTTGGAAACTATGAATGCATTTCATTTGCAATTTGCTTTACTTCTTTACGCGTTAAACAGGAAAACGGCGCTCGGTTCTTCCTAACTGAAAGGCTTGGCAACATTTGCGTGGTTTAGCTTTCACATTCTATAACACTCATAAGATGAGTTTATATATGTGACATGAATTTATCTTCAATATATCAATACAACTATACATTTCCTAGTTATGCCGGATACATACATATCACATATCATCTTCCTACATCTTTCGACCTGCCATCTACCGAAAACATATAATCTACAGCCGTCTGATCCGATTGGAGCAGAAATTATTCAGTAGAGTGACAAGTTCCTAGATGATTGCACACAGCTATACAGTTTGCAGACCTAAGGCGAACTTTGTGCAGCATACAGCCATAGGATCCTACGCTGGTCCTTCGCCAACTCGTATAATTAAATTAAATAAAGCACACATTACATAGAAGTCATACTCAACCTTTCACTTCAATATTCTCATTCACCTGTTAACATATCAAAGGCGAACGATGGGCATGTTTTGTCAACGTGCTTCTTCAGCGCCTCAAAATACACGGATACGAAAGGTTTCGTTTGGCTGGGATAGGGCCGTTTCGGCCTCCTTGGGATATTGCGCAGCCATGGGATAACACAGAGTAAAGTAGGACGAAATAGAGCGCCGACCGGGTGACTATCCAGTATCCAATATCCAGGGGCGTCGCCACGATATTTTGAGTGGGGGGGGGGGGCGGACACTGGTGAATCCAGCCGTCGGTTTGGAGCAACTTTTTGGGCAAAAAGGCACTTTATTTTTGTCTCCTCGAATTTGGGCCGGTCACCTTTTTTGGTATAAGTGCTTAAAAAAAACATTAAAAAACGCAAAAGCGCAATACTTTGTATCATACATGCTACGAAATATACTGTAATAATAAGTAGTAATAACGTTAATCTCAAACCGACTCGCGGGGGTGTCGCCGAAGTTTTTAAGTGGGGGTCAGATTGAAATGACGAAAACGCCTTTCTTTGCAGCATTTAATATGAATTTCCATGTTACCTAAGTAGGTAACGTACTTAAATTCTTAAGCGCCGCGAAGTCGGCGCGAAATTTTACGGGTTTGCCTGAATAAAACCCAGAAATATAGACGTGGACCTCCGGCCTTGTAAATTTAAGTGGCTAAGTACAAATTTGTATAAGCAATGGCGTAACTGCCGCAAAGCGAGTGTAAATGTTCCAGTTTGTTTTACTGCGGATTAGCTGGATTTTGGCCGCTGCACAAGGCATTTTGACGATACATTGTTAATATTCTGGATTAATTCTAACTTAATTGCCATACAATACATTTCGATTCATTATGTATACCAACCGCTTTTTGAAGAAGCCTTCTTATATCCATTATTATTTCTACCGACGGTAGAAACACGTGGAAAGAAAAGACTTAAGAGCTATTATGTGGTTAGGTTAGATCAGTGCACTAGGAATCTATACAGACATTTCTATAGTTAGGAATTATCAGTATCTATCTATAAGTTGTGCGGCGGTATTAACTAACTACTAGATGGCCCATTTTTCCGCTGTCCTTGCCTGTTCTATGTCTTCTGCTGGTCGAACCTGTTTAATTATATATGCTTAACTCTTCATATAATGTGTGTTATAAATAGTTACATTAATGGTAGAATATATGTGGCGAGCACACTGCGTTTCCAGACGCAATACGATACGTTGAATAAAAATCATGTTTTCCGAAGTGAAGTGCAAGATAAATGCATAAGAGACTGTTCAAGACTGGAGGGGGATAATCCCCCCAGCCTAACGGCTGGGGGGGGGACGGTGTCCCCCCGTCCCCCCTGTGGCGACGCCCCTGCCAATATCCATGGACTTACAGCTCATCCCCGCAGGTCCCAATCCATGAAGGCGGCAACCACTCGCGGGGATGGCTCGAAATCTATCATCTATCTATCATCTATCATGCTCGATGGCCAGCGACCACCATACCTGGTTTAACGGAGTCGTGATAGAAGACGGAGAATCGGCTTGCTTAAAACCTTGGCAAGATGACTGCAAGGACGCAAAATGGCTGCTTGCTGTGCTGAGCGAGCACGACATGAAGAAGGCTGATTGCATGAGGTTTTGTATCAGCACATCTAAGATGGCTGCCTTCATAAAGCTCACTGAAGCGCCACTCGGTAGAAGCTGAGACCCAGCAGCATGAAGATCTGGCAGACGCCTGCAAACAAAGGGGTACGAGGTTTATGAATGGCATTGTGAGCTGCCGTTAGTTATGTGGGATGTACTTGCACAGTTACAACATAATATCCAGCAGTTCTCGAACAAAAATGTTGAACAGTTTTGTGGAATGCTGGACAGGATGAAGGTGCACAATATTCTTGCAAAAATCCTGAAATATTGAAAACCAAGCCAAGTGCCACCACTGGCGTAGCTCAAGTAGTGCACCACAGAAGGACGGCATAGGCTCACTTGGGTGTAACCAAGTCCGGCGTATGCACTACATATTGTATAGTTATTCTGAATATACATACATATTTGCTCTACCTGAGCACCAGTTATCCTGGCAAGCTGTCTGGCTAGTCCTTTCAGGCCCGGCTAAAAGCCCGCCGGCCCTGAATTCAGGCCTGTGCCGGCTCTGTGTCTCTGAGTTTTGCAACTCTAGTGCAGAACAAAAACTACTTTACGTATACTGTTCATGTTCAATGTCTTTAAGTGCTTGAACGTGTTAGTTTTTGGAAGACGGTAGTTCGTAAGAGAAGGGCGACGCTGGAAGGGCCTCAATTGTTTCTGCCTCTATCTCTGTCTCTGCCTCTGTCTCTGCTTTACCTGAAATTTGCAGTCCGGGAGAGCTGCCACCTGGCTTAGCCGTGGTTTTGGGGGCGCTGGCAGCCGCCTTTGGAGTGGCCTTTGGCTTGGTTGTGGTCTTCTTTGTGGTAGGCTTCTTGGTAGTCGTGGTGGTAGTGGTTTTAGTAGTGGACTTGGTGGTAGGTTTGGTCCGTTGTCGAGTAGACTTGGTGGTAGTGCAGGCCCTCTCGAGAAATGTATAACATAGATATTTGTGACGTAAACATAATGTCTGTGAAACACATGCATTAGCCATACAATAAGAAAGCAGATAAATACTAAAATATATCGATTATTTAAAAAGTATTTACAAAATACATCAAGTGCAGTAACATATTGGTCTAGTTAACATGTTTAAAATAAATCCTTTGTTAATGGGATGGGAGGGACTGCCATTTTTCCGTTTAACCCTTCAGGGGTCGCAAGCATCTTGCAGAGATTATAATCATACTCTTAAACCATTTTCTGATATTTTTGATATTTGTGCTATATTCGCTATTCATGCGGGTGGGCAGATTCTGCCCCCGGTAGTTTTTCCAACCCGCCGCTCTGACGTTACGTCTATCGTCTGAAACTTTCGGACTTCCCTAAATATGAATGACGCGTGTTTCTGTGAACATTTGAAAAAATGGCTCATCAGAGCGGCTCCAGGGTCGAGTTTTTGGAGGTCGTTTCGAATGCGGATGTGCGGCGCATACTATCCTTCGTAGTTTGCGGGGAAATAAAAGCGCAGAAACTAAGTTGATGCTTTGTACATCATACATAATTGGATTATACATATTTTGGGCAGAGGCGCACTCAGGTAATAAAATGGAGTGCGAATATTCTCCGTCAATTTAGGCCCAACTTCAAATATAGCAAGATGAATAAAAGGCGTTCCGCACATGGTGCCCCCAGATCAACAGAGCCCCACGTGCTTACCTGAATCCGCCTATGCACAATTTGTTACATTTAACAATAAGCAGCAACAGAAGCCCCACATGATGACGTTCCACGTCCCCAAACACCAAGGAAAACAGCACATATTTTCATCAAAAATCGTCCCCATTTTTATCCGCTGGTGCGCCTATGAGTTTTTCGTCTTTGTTACATTGTCCCTTTCACACATTGAAAGAACATGACATATTGAAGCTCAAAAACGTTTTTTATGCATGCAAATCGGTCGATTCACATGCACAAATGACATTAAAAAAACGGCCCAAGATTGTCGTAATATTTATTGCCAACCTGGCCCCATTTTTAGAGCAAAGAAACAATTTCTGGATCAAAAAGAAGATTCGTAAACTATAATGCAAATACGAATAGAATGGTAGTTCGTCCATCGAAATCGCCTAGTGGTTTCTCGAGATCTCTGGGCGAAGGGCGGAATCTGCCCCGCAGGTTAAACGTAATTTTTTGCGCCCGCATGGGGGGGTGGAGGGGAGGAAAGGGGGGTGGGGATGGGCCGCGTGGAGGGGGGATGGGGAAGGGGGGAGTGGCAGGGGAGGGGGGGGAGGAATAGGGGAATGCACACAACAAATTAATTGTACCTAATATCCTTATGTTTTTTGCATCTGTGAAATGCTATACATCACTACAATTTATATCTTTCGTTGCATATATATTTTTAAGACTAAAGGATGAGTAGTTTGATAAGGTTGGCATTTTTGTTTACTTTTTAACATTTTCTACTATATAATACCTCGTCGCTGGTTGAATTTCAACTACTCGCGGATCTTATTTGCTGGGTCTGTCCTTTACTAACCTTTTTTGGTGGTTGCTTTAGTAGTTGGAGCTTTGGTGGTTGTGGTTGGCTTTTTTGTTGTAGACTTAGTGACTGGGGCCTTGGTGGTTGTGGTTGTTGGCTTTTTGGTTGTAGCTTTGGTGGTGGTTGTAGCTTTGGTGGTGGTTATTGGCTTTTTTGTTGTAGACTTAGTGGTTGGGGCCTTGGTGGTGGTGGTTGTTGGCTTTTTGGTTGTAGCTTTAGTGGTGGTTGTAGCTTTGGTGGTGGTTGTAGCTTTGGTGGTGGTTGTAGCTTTGGCGGTGGTTGTAGCTTTCGTGGTGCTGGTTGTAGTTGCAGCGGCCGAGGTACCTTTGCCAGTCTCTGCAGCGTCGTCTTCATAGCTGTAGTCTCCCGAGCTGTAGTCACTATAGTCGCTGTAATAGTCGCTGTAATAGTCGCCAGAGCTACCGGAGTAGTCGTAGCTGTAGTCGTAGCTGTCGTCCTGAGTGAAGCTGAGCTGAAGCAGTACTGGAGCGCAAAATGGCAGGGGTAAGCAAGTGAGGCAGAACGATGCTTCAACACATGCTAACTGCTAAGATCAGATCGACCAATTAGTAATTGCATGTTTAGCCCAGACAACAAGGTGTGGCTGGGATACTATGTATGGATTTCGAAAATGTGATGGACTTGTGTACTGGGTAGCGTGGTTCTTTATGCGCTTGGAGATAGTATGCGCGTCACGAAGTCATTTCTGATTGGTATTGTGCTATTATTGTAACTTTCGAAAGATCATGTTTATTTTACTGATGCCGAAGCTGTTGGTCATCTTGATGACAGTGATGGTGCAAGTGATACCAATCAAGGAAGTTGATCACCTTTATACGTTAGAGACGCAGCATTGCACTTTGCAGGAATTTAATTTAATGTTAGATCCGTCACCTAATACCAGTAGTGTGCCAACATTGGCATGAGCGAGCGAGCGCGATGGAAATGTGCGTAATTTCAACTCAATCGGGCGAATACGGGTTGAGACACAAAAAAAGGCTGCCACGTGCGCACGTACAGAGGCACCCCACCCTGACTTGTGCGAAAGTGGCGGCTGAAGGGTCTCTAACCAGTAACCACACACCAAATTTGCACACAATCTGCCAAGCCGTTGCAGAGTTTTTGCGATTAAACTCTTTTTAAAGCCCTCACGCAGCACCCCCCCCAACGCACAATGGTAGTTAGCTAGAGAATGCAGAAAATGGTAAATTCTTCGTCACGGCCCCGGTCCACGGCAGCTGACTAGCTCAAAGAGTCCCGGCGTCCCGGCACGCCAGGTCAATTGAGTCGCCGGCTTGTCACGGGCAATTTTTTCAAACTAACTATCAAGTAGTCGAGCATCAACAATATATTTTTTTAGCCCAGAAAATGGACAAACAAACAAGATGGTAGTCAGATTCTGCTAATGTTCATGAACGAGCATCCAATGCTGCACAGAAGGTATTGCAAGACTTTGCCTGAATAGCCCTGTAAAAACAGATATAGGCATATACAAACTGAAAATACATCCATTGGCCAGGCCACACAAATAATAAAATGCAAGGCATCAAATACAGATAAAGCAATACAATTCAAATTTTAATTTGATTCATGTGTGGCCTGTAAAGCTACCTAGTGAGGCACAGCTGTCAGGTAAGGCCAATATTAATTTGGTGTGATCTCACCTGATTGAAGCCACCCACAATATTAAAAATAACGAAATATCTCACCCCAAAATAGCCAGTTATCAGCAGGTAGGTAATAGGTAATAGGTATGCCTTAGTTACCCACGCGCTAGTTACCCACGCGCTTCGCCTTGGCTTGTAGTGAGGGCCACCGCCCAACAGGACCCTCTCTGAAAGACCAGAAGGCCCCATGGGCGTTCAAAAAGCCCCTGTTGAGGTCAGAGGGGCCTCTGACTAAACCCAAAGGGTCCGTGAGCGATTCAGAAGGGTCATGATCAATGAGCATGCCGAATGGGCCTGTAACTAGCTCAGAGGAACCCCTGGGCAGGTCGGAGGGGCTCCTGGAAAGATTGGAGGGCCTCTGAGCAGGTTAGATGGGCCCCTGGGAAATTCAAAAAGGGCCCTATGCAGGTCAGATGGGCCATTGACCAAACTAGAAGGGTCCCAGGGGGGGGGTCAAAAGGGCCCCTGAACATGCCTAGTTTGCCTTAGTCAGCGCGGAGGGGCCCAGTGCCCAATGGGGCCCTTTCAACGCTCGGGAGGGGGCCCTTTAACGGAATTACATTTACACACCGTCGTTTATATATATTAAAGCACGGATTTACACCATATTACAATAACGACTATATTAGGAACTTCGGATAAAGCGGCCATTGGTTATTAAGCCCAGAAATGCTCGGTCCCAAGGTGGGCTTAATAAAGGTGGGCAAGGCCAAGGTGGGCAAGGTGGGCTACTGTATCATAGATCCCGAGATAATTGGTGGTCGTTCAAAGCGAAGTATTGAACTCAAAATTCATAGTACACACACATATATATATATATATATATATATATATATTATTATATATATAATTAATATATATTATATATATATATTATATATATATATATATATATATATATATTAAGTGGCGCAGCCTCGCACAGTGTGCCCAAACCACAACCCGTGCCACGTTGGTTGCGTATAGTTCAAGCTCCGCTCATCAGGGGGCGGACAGCGGTATTGTTGGTGGAAGCTGTGTCGTGCTATTTTTTTCGAACACAGTCAGACATTATCATTACTGTTAGGAGGACAGTTTGATTTGGGGAAATGTAGGGAGCAGAATAAAATACACACATGTTGTCATGCTATCTGCAAAATGATTTCTTAGATACCATTCAATGCTAATGTGTCGAACCTGTACACTATACCTGTACACCTGTACACTTTATTTGTAAAGGATGCGTAGAGTTCTTGTAAGCTCAGCTACTGTAAATTTCAGCAAGATGCGCTGCATGTGTAAAAAGTAACTACAAACTTATCAGGGGGTCATTTTAGGACCCCCGTAGGACGAGAGCTAAGTCTGGTGTTAGTCTACTGCGTCGTTAAGTTTTCAAGGGTAAATTATAGGGACACTGCCTCTTCCAGATGATATCGCAAAAATAAAAAAAATAAAAATCATTTTTCATAATAATATTAAAACGGTTTTCAATTTTCACACACCACTAGATAATATGGCAGCGATTGAGCGCCAAATTCAGCGCAGTTCAGACATTTCCGTAATTGTAAACAACACTGTACAGGGAGTACCTTAACATAATGTAAACAATCCGATACTAAACAACTCTGTTGAGAAAACTTCATCAATGGTTAGAGCGAAAAATCCTTCGGAAAAATCATCCATCCCTTCGGAAAAATCCTTTCCTTTATGTATATTAATGAGTTTTATTCAGGCATACATTTTTTTCTGACATAACAAATTTCGGCAGAATGCTTGAGCAAAAAATATCATCATTTTCCATAGTTGCACAACGCTGCAATTTTTTACGTAGTGGTGGCGGACTCGTCAAGCTCATTGGCCTGAAAGAAACTGAACTTTGAACAGGGGGATCCAGCCCGACCGTTTTTTTTTTGGGGGTGGGTGGGGGGGGGCACCGTTTTTAGCGGACCTTACCTACCCCCAATTTCGAATTTCTTCCCGGATTTGTACAGCTGTATTTGCAACCAGCGATTTCTTAATATCTTTATTTTTATTTGTGGTTTATGTTTTTTTCGACTTCTTTGATATTCAAAAAAGGAATAGGTAATTATTTTATTTTAGCGCCGCGAAGCGGTGCGAATTTTTACGGGTTGCCTGATAAAACCAGAACATAGGCGTTCGCATTGTAGATATTAAAAGCTAACGTGCTATTGCATTCAATTCAACCGTTACATAAACCGAAAACGATGGCGGATGGCTTTCGTTCTGACGATGGCGACCGATGTGAACGCCCGCGAGGCGGCGTAAAACAATTTATTTTAAGGATCGTGGAAAACGAAAATTTAACATTGGAACCAGACCTCAGAAAACCCCTATGCTTGGTTGCACATCTCGCTATGATGCAAATATTGAAATTATGTTAGTTGTTAAAAAAAATCTTCAAGATATTAAATCACGACTGACCGGTGGCCGTAAGTGCTTAATTACTTATAGGTTATATGGGGTATAATAACTGTATACATATGCATGAACTGCAACATACAATTGGTAATCAATTAACAGTGCAAATGGTTTGAAAACAGGAGCGGCAGAACGGCTTTCCGCACATTGTAAATGGTCCCCTGCGGATCTGGAGGAGCTGACGAAATGGCTTGGGGAGATGGTCCTGCGTGTTCTACTATTAGCAATTTTGGTCCAGCAACTTGGACAATACCGCAAAGCAGCTTCCCTGGTGCCGATGTCGCGTCTCTGCTTTCGCGTCACCTTTTTGGAAATGCGGCAGACTAGCTAACAATTCAGCGGCCCATTGAAAGCTCATATTTTATGAGGGGAGTGGGAACCTAAGGGCTAGCAAATAGGTACCGCCAAGATTGCCAGACGCTTTTTGTTTATGTTTTTGGGGGCACTGCCAGACGCTTAATTCAATCATTTCCCCATTTTTCAAATCTCTTTCATTAGGTAAACAATTACGTATTTTGTGTCATGCCGCGAAGCGGCGCGAAATTTTCGAGTTTTCACTGTGGATGGCTGTTTTGACTGTTGGCAAATCAATTTTACAGCTGTACGTCGACCGTTTTGGGGGGCGGGAAACATAGTCTCAGGACCTTGGGGGGGGCATGGCCCCTTTGGCCCTCCTGGATCCGCCCTTGACTTTTTGAACGATGAATATTGGTGAACGGGGCGCGAATAAAAAAACGGACTTCATGGTGCTTATCAAATTCAATTGTTATTTAACATATCAATTTACTTTGAACAGACAGTGTCCCCTTTAAAGGGAATAGTTCATTGAAAGTTGTTCTTGAAATTCAACCATACGGTGCATCTTGAGCTGCAAACTAACGGATATGGATTTGGTTTGGACACAGTGAATTTGATATATGTGGAGAACGAAGTAAGTTTCATCTTTTGTATTTCACGAGAATCGTACGATAGCAGGTGGCGTTCCTGGCTCCAGCAGACGGCTAGTAACAGTCTCTGACAAAGGGTTAGCCGCGCCCAGCCCGGGGCCGGCTGAGCGGATATTAACGAGGCGACGTGATGCAGGTACGGGGAGAACGGGCACGTTCTGTCACGGGGCCATATTCAGCGGCAGGGGCGTAATTTAGGGGGGGGTGTCCACGCACCATGGCCTCCCATGGGCGCCGAAGGCGCCTCATGGACCGAAGGCGGCCTATGAACTGAAGACGCCGAAGGCGCCTTCAGTTCATGAAATGCGCTTTACATTCAGCGAAGGGCGCCGAAGGCGCCATTCGCTGAATGTGAGGCGCGCTCCGGCTGAATATGAAGCGCGTTCCACTGAATGTAAGGCGCTCTCTGATACACCCGAAGGCGCCCTCTCACATACTTTCAAAGCGGCCTTCCAAATACTTCCAGAGGCGCCCTCCAATACACCTCTGAAGGCGCCCTACTACATAGCTCCGAAGGCGACCTCCAATAGACCTCTAAAAGCGCTTTTTCACATGTACCTATTCAAAGGCGCCCTTTGATAAACTTCTAAAGGCGCCCTCAGATATACCTCCAAAGGCGCCCTCCCATATACATCGCAAGGTGCCTTCCGATACAAATATGAAGGCGCCCTGCTACAAACCTCCAATAGCGCCCCCATGCACCTTTGAACGCTTTTCCCAAACTATATACAATCTGCGGGCTCCAAAGGCGCCTTCCGATACGTCTCCATGGCGCCCTCCCTATACCTTCAAGGGCGTCTTTGAATACACTTTCGGAGGTGTCCTCCGATACGTATACGAAAAGGCGTATGAAGGCGCACTCCGATACACCTCTGAATACGCCGTCCCACATACCTCCAAAGGCGCCTACCGATACGATTCACTTCTGAAGGCGCCCTCCCACATAGTCCAAAAGCTTCCTCAGATACATATCTCCGAAGCCCGAGGGCGCCCTCCCTTTAAACCCCCAAAGCGTAATTCGCTGAATGTGAGGCGAGGGCGCCTCTGGTCTCACAGAGTGTGTCTCTTGAGATATTTGGTAGGACGCCAACGGAGATGTATCGTAGGGCGCCTTCGGAGATATTTGTGAGGACGCATTTAGAGGTGTATCGGAGCGAGCCTTTGAAGGCGGTGTGGGAGGGCGAGTTTTTAAAGTTGTATCGAAGGTTACCTTTGGAGTAATGTGGGATGGCACCTTAAGAAATGCATTCCAGGGCGCCATTGGCGGTATGTGGTGGCATGGAGGGCGTCATCGGAAATTTATCGGAGCCTACCCCCCCCCAGCGCTCAACAACATATTTTCGCTGAAAGGCGCCCTCATGTGTGGGTTTGGCGCCCCCTAGGGCTTGGACCCCCCCTTTGGCGGATTTTCTAAATACGCCACTGGTCAGCGGGGTTTCCCTCGTAATATCCACCGCAGGTAATATTTGTTGTTTCGTAGCATATGTTCCTTTGTGCTTGCAGTGGCCCGTACTATCAAAGTAACCACATGCCTGCGACCAGATTCGTCCAATTTGGAAAGTTTGTTTTTCAACAGAAATCAAAACTCTTTTAAATAAGTGAACTAATTTTTGGTTTGTGGCCTTCAGATAGTTCGTTCAGTGTCTTTGAATGCGCCATGGGCCTATAGGAATGGTCGAGAACATTGTGCGGCGCGTTATTCTTCCCATTCTCCAAGTTTTTTCAGTAAACAAACGAAAAAGTGTACCTGTGTCGGAGTGGGGCAGGTTCTGTTCACCCAATCTGGGGAAAGGTTCTGGCACTGAGAATCTGTTCATGATTCCAGTCGTATCGCTTATTAAACGACCATAAAATGAATTGCCTTGTTGTTTACAGATATGGTACACCACTTAACAAGCGTAAAACGAAATCCGGGTGGTGCCGAATGCAGTTCACGAGCGGCCAGAATTACGTTAACCCTGCGTGGGCAGCATTCTGCCCCCCAGAGAGCTCGGAGAACCGCTGGGCGATTTCGATGGGAAAACACCATTCGATTTGTCGTGAACAAAATGTTTCTTTTTGTACCCCGAAATTGTTTTTTTGTTCGAAAATGGGAGGCCAAGGGCAACACATTCCGAAAATATTGGATGTTTTTTGAAAGGTCATTGTAACCATGTCATTCTACCGATTTTTTATGCAAAAAGCGTTTTTGACCTTCTAATGTCATGGTCTTAAATGTATGAAAGGGAAAAGTTCAAAAATAGAAATCTAGGCGTACTCAGGGACTCTGATTCGTGCATAGATAACCAAGAAAAAACGCCCAAAATGCATGTTGGGATCGTATATAGGCGTCATTTTCTACAACTATTGGTGGTGGCGATTGAATGAAATGTAATTGCAATGTTTGTATTCTGAGTGTAAATATTGTCATGTATCTATGTTATGTGTGCTAGTGTGTATCACTTAGGATTTTATGATGTAGTGCAAATTGGAAGTAGTTATGCAACGAGTAAGTTGCCATGGCAACAATATTGGGATTACTTGGTGAAATGTGAGGTGTAATATGCTGATTGGCTGGGTTGACGAAAGTTAAGTCAGAAAGTTTGGGAATGGCCAGAAAGGCAGCGCGTGGTGGTGGCACATTTTTCTGGGATCGTGAGTTTCGGGTCAGTTTGTTTAGGCTCGTTTTGGGAGAGGATGACGTGAGCGGATATATTTTGGAAGTTTAAGACTGATTGTTTTGCTCGACTGTGAATAAATACAGCTATTTCGGCCTTTTGCAATGGCAATCAGAAGCGGTGACGCGGCTACTGCGGGTGGGGAATATGGATTTGCCGGCTGTGCCAGAGTTTGATGGAACTTCCCACGACGTCGTGATGGATAGACAAATGTGGAGCTCGTTTTGTCGTTTAAAGGAGTCGGAAGTCAGGAAAAACTTTATCCCATGCGACTTGGCAGGAGGTGCATTTAGCGTTTACTAGCAACTGGATGAAAGCACTGCCTGCAAGAAAAGATGCGAAGAAATAAAAGAAGCGTTGATAACGCATTTGGCAGCGGCAAGTTTCTCGGCGTACGAGCAAGCTAGTAGCTCGCAGGCTCGGGCCAAAGAATCCAGTGATGTGTATCTGGCTTGACGCTGCGTCGCCTGTCACGGCTGTCTGGAGGAATAAGTGAGACGGTTCTTGCGTGTGCCTTCGTGGCGGGTTTACCCGAGGGGATGCGGCACTCGCTTAGGGCGGGTTCCCGTATGGAGTCGCTGGAGCTGCCTCAGATTCTAGCGCGGGCCCGCGCCTTAATTGACGGAAGATTCCTGTGGTGGCTGTGGCGGCGCAGAGATACCGGAAAAGCGTGAACCGACGCCGAATTCGTCAAGACGGATGGAACAGGCTATGTGTTTCACAATGCAGGCGCCCTGGCCACCTCGTTTTTCCAGATGGTGCCGGCATGGGAGGCAGCCGAGGGGCTGTTTCAGCTGTGGCGACAACGGACATTTCCGAGCTAGGTGTCCGGGAAAACGGAGCGGAGAGGAAGGCTAGCGCCAGCCTCCTCTCCCGGCCGTGTGTGGAGTGGATCTCTGCGCTCCGTAGCGTTTGTCGGTTAACGCTGCGAGCCGTTTGGTGCTAATAGACACTGGCGTGTTCTCGGAGCATCGTACACACCTCAGCCTGCGGATTTGAATGGAGAGACAGCGTGAAAGTGTCTAACAACTGTGAGTGGTGAACGAAGCGTGTGCGACGGAGTGGGACAGTCTGCGTTGAATTAAATAATGGTACAAAACTGTCTTAACGCGCGTTGGTCGTCCGGAGAGAGCCAACTGGGTTCTCGATCTTTGGTCCTGGGAATGGACGGTATACGGAACTCTCGGTGGAGTGACTGTTTTGTCGCCGACTCAGGTTCGATTTGGTGCCGAAGAAGTCTGCACTGCTGCGGCGGCTGTGGAGATAGATGAGTCGGACTTCAGTGTGAGTTATGATGTTGAAGCTCGCAAGTGGACCGTGGCATGGAAGTGGAATGATGGAAAAGGTCCGGAGAAGTTAACGAACACAGTCGCTGAATATCGTATCGCGCCGGCCGCTCGAGACGAGTACGAGGAAGAGGTGAAAAAGTGGATTGGTAATGGCTGGCTGACGCCATACAACGAGAAGGAGCACGGGCCAGTGCGAGGAACCGTTCCGCTGATGGCTGTCATTCAGCTAAACAAGGAGAAGGTGCGGCCTGTCATGGATTTCCGGGAGTTGAACGCACACGTGGGCAGCCAACACACTGCAGACGCTGTTGTGTGCGCAGTATGCTGCGGTAAGTGGCGGCGGAGAGGCAAAAGGATCGCGCTCATCGATCTTTGCAAGGCGTACCTGCAAATACACGTTCACAGGTCATTGTGGACGTACCAGACCGTGGTTTTCGGTGGCAAGCGCTATTGCCTCACTCGGCTTGGATTTGGACTGAACGCAGCGCCTCTGATTCTGAAGAAAGTGGTTGCAGCCGTGCTGAGTCGCGATGAAAAGGTCCGTGACGCGACGTCTCCATACATGGATGACATTCTTGTGGACGAAAGCGTAGTTTGTGCTGAGTACGTCGAAGCGCACCTGCGTCAGAATGGGCTCGAGTGCAAGCCCGCAGAACGTGTGTGCGGTGGCGGGGCTCGCGTGCTCGGACTTCGTGTTCGTGAGAAAGAAGACCAGCTGAGATGGGAACGTGACAATGAAGTGGGAGAGCTGCCGCAGAATCCAACGCGCCGCAGTATATTCTCGCTTGTGTGGTCGCCTGGTCAGCCATCTGCCAGTCTGCGGCTGGCTGAGAGTCGCCGCCTCGTTTGTGAAGAGGAGAGCCAACGCGGTAACATCAGCATGGGATGACCAAGTTAAGGACGCACAAGTTCTGGACATGATGAGCGAGATGGTGCGCAGAGTACGGGAGGGCGACCCGGCTCGTGGTCGATGGGACGTCTCCGGCACCCGTGCAACCCTCTGGGTGGACGCCAGCTCCGTGGCTTTCGGTGCAGTGCTGGAAGTGGAAGGTGACGTAATTGAGGACGCCAGCTGGCTGCGACGTGAAGACTGTACCCATATCAACTTGGCAGAGCTGGAGTCAGTCCTGAAAGGTTTTAAACCTGGGCTGTAGGTTTGGACGTGAAAGAGATTCTCGCCTGATGACAGACTCGCGCTCAGTGTTCCACTGGTATATAGCTGACCGCGCTGACGGAGAAGGCGCGGCTGCAAGAACGATATGGCGGCCAGTGGCAGCTCTGATCCGGGCGTCGTCTTCAGACATAACGTCTATCGTTGATGAATATGGCCTCAAGATAGATGTGAACTACGTTCCGTCAGCTGACAACAAGGCTGCCAGTCTCATTCGAGTGCCACACAGGTGGTTGAAGAGGAGAGAAGATGGAGCTACGGTCTGCGCGGCAGTCAAGGAGGACATGCCATCTGCAGAAGTAATGCGTATTCATGAAGCGTCTGGGCATCCCGGCACGCGGCGCACTCTCTACTTCTGCGCAGAGTCGTTCCGGCAAGTGTCAGGAAGCTTTGATACAAGAGGCGATATAACGTGCCGCATGCCAGTCCGTGGACCCTGCGCCTGTATCGTGGGCCCAGAGGCAGAGTGTAGCGTAAGGTAGGTGTGAGACGCAGGGGTGGGGCGTAGAGTGTGACGCCACGCTGCAGGGAAGACACTATCTGAGCATTGAATAGACTGGTGGGCACCTTCGCGTATCGCGATTTGGAAGCGGCTGACAGCCGCCCAGGTACGCTTCGAGTATGATTCGCGCAGCTTTATAGAAATCAGGTCTTCTGGGGAACGAGGAGGCCGCCCTGAAGAAACTGCTCGTCGATAATACCTCGGGTACATTTCCAGAGCCTCGGCCTTCAGGAAGTTTGGCAGAGCTGGTGGAGTTCGTCAGGATCAAACTTCAGATGTGCTCATGCCCCGAGTGGCAATGACTCACCCGAGAGATGTCATCGAACTGTGAAAACGATCGTGGCACGTACTGGCTGTAGTGTTCTGGAAGCGGTCTACATTTATAATGTCACGCCCAAAGATGACGTCGAGGCAGGCTCCGCACCAGCAAACATGCTGTACCGATATGAAGTGCGAGTGCGCTGCATCGACGCAAGCAGCGACCAGAAGGTGCCCGGGGTCTCTCGTGCCGGTTCAGCATCGGCGACAGAGTGTGGGTGAGAGATCCAAGTAGACGCTGTGACACGCCAAGCTCTCTGGGCACTGTAACGCGAGTGTTATCAGCTCAAGCAGTGGAAGTGGATGGCATGCCTAGGCATGTGCGAGACCTGCGGCACGCCACGAAAGCATGGGTCAGAGGGCGGCGCCAGCGCAGCACTGTGAGCCTGACGACAGTCCGCTACTGATCGCTGTTCAGCGGAGCGGAGAGAACGACAGCGGGGAAGATCAGGGAAGAGAGGAGGAAGATTCACCAGTAAGTGGAAGTGACAAAGGAGTAGTTCGGGGAGGAAAGGAAAATCCGCTACCAAGTACATGTGAAGAAGAAGAGACAGCAGGTGAAGAGGATGAGAGTGCATATACATCCGGCGCAGAGGACAGTGCACAGGAACAGGGAGATTTCGCGCAAGATGCCAGTAAAGAAGTAAATGGAGCAAGTGAGGCAAAGGAGAGCGCAGATGAGTCACGTGCAGAAGCATAGATCTAGGATGAAGTAGTCGAGGCGCCAGCCGAATTGTTGTGCAATATGTGATTCGTTAATGATTCAGGGAGGAGTGTAATGTGCATTTTGTATCTGAGTGGTAAAATATTGTCACCTGTATCTATGTTATGTGTGCTAGTGTGTATCACTTAGGATTTTATGATGTAGTGCAAATTGGAAGAAGTTGTGAAACGAGTAAGTTGCCATGGCAACAAGATTGGGATTACTTGGTGAAATGTGAGGTGTAATATCCTGATTGGCTGGGTTGACGAAAGTTAAGTCAGAAATGTTTGTGATTGGCCAGAGGCAGCGCGTGGTGGTGTACATTTTCTGGGATCGATGAGTTTTCGGGTCAGTTGGTTAGACTCAGTTGGGAGAGGATGACGTGAGCGGATATATTGTGAGGTTTAACTATTGTTTGCTCGACTTGAAAATACAGAAACCCTCTCTCCCCCTGCAGGGACACCACAAATAACCGTTCGGTGATAACAGGAAGTGCCCCATCAATACAGACTATGTGCCCCATAGGGTACAGAACGTGCACCGTTATATGGAACGTTCTGTAATGAGTCATCGCAACATATATCGGACACTGGTGCCGAAACCAACTGAGATACCACTGTTGAACTCCTAAAAATGATTTGACGGTATTGATGTATGTAACGCAGCATTTGGAGATAATTCAATCACGCAACTCTGAAAAAGTGTGCCCGCCAGGGCCAATTAGAAAAAAGTGACAGAACGTGCCCCCGGTTCTCCCTACTAGTGTCAGAGAGTGTCCTACCTTCCGGCGCCCCTGGCCAGCGAACTACCGAAAGCTGTTTTCAGGGCGCCCGAAAAAATGCAAGACTAAACCTGTGTCGAAATACTTAAAGGGACACTGCCTATTCCCGGATGATCGCAAAAAACAGGCTTAAGACAGAGCTTAAGGACACCTATGATTTTTAATTGCCAATTAACTCTTTATCCAAAAAGCGCAAAATAACAAACAATCATTAATTTCATTACTTTTTAAAGAATCTAAAACCCTTGTTTACGATTTATACAGATCACCAACTACGTACATGGAAGCGTTTGCTCAAGTTACTTTGTATCAACAGAGAAGGGTATCAACTTTAACTGACCAATCCGTCAGCTGACGCTCAATTGCAATTGGATGAGAAGCCGATGCGCTTATACATTGTGGTTCCTGTTAACTGAATCTACCGTTTCTGCCGCATTTTGAAGTCGATTGCATGGAAAACGTGAGCAGACCTTTTCCATTTGGTATCATCACCGGAATCGGAGGACAATCATAAGAAAAACTTCCGGCGATAAAAAACTTCACTCATGCTGAGAAATCAAAATCCCTTCGTAAAAGTTAAAAAAAAACTTTCTTGGCATTAACTTTCCTTCTTTAACATTACTTTCCTTCTGCCTATTCATTTAAGTAAGCTAGTGGTGGTGGACCTCGAACCTCATTGGATGGAGAAACTGAACTTTGAAACGGCGATATTGGCGACATGGGCGCGAATAAAAAAAAACGGATTACATGGTGCTTATCAAATTCGGCTGTTCTTTAACTATTAAATTTTTACTTTTGAGTGGACAGTGTCCTTTTAACATATTAAATTTTACTTTGAGTGAGTGGCCCTTAAACGTTGCGAGTTTATTCTTCAGCCATAACTAATTTTTCGATCTGCTCTACAAAACTGCTATCTCAGTTCAAAACCCCATGTTAAAGGTGAACACCTCCCTTTAAGTGTAAGAAACGGTTACGCCGTTACCACTACTATAGGCCATTTCTGAATCACCCCTCCCGCTCCCACAGGTTCACTCTGGTCAACAGGACTGGCAGGGTTTGGCATCAATTCCGTAGCAGTGAGGGGAGGGGCAAGCACCTTACTTTCCCCTAAACACAAGGCTGGCGCTCCAGTTCAAAATTGTGTGGCGACGCTTATGAGTGCACTATATTGTATTGTATCGACGAACCATGGTTTGTGAAAGTCAAGAAGAACCATGGTTTGTGAAAGTCCTAAGACATAAATGAGGATGAGGATGATGACGACTCTTACCTGCGGCAGCAGCGAGTAGCAGCAGCGTCTTCCCGGCCATGGTTCGGATGCCCTCCCTAACCTCGTACCACAGGTCACAGGTCACTGGAGGTCAGCGAGCCGGGCTGGTCGGGCTGCAGGCAGGCTCCTCTGCTGGCCGAGGACCTCTGGGTACCGCAGGCCTACTGGCGAGTCTGTAGACCTGATGGACGACGCCTGCCGAGGTCGCTACTGACGTCATCAGGGACGCTTAGCAGCCCATGTGGACACCGTGCTCAGGGTAACCTGGCCATTACTCCGAGACGCCGGTCAATGTTGCACCGCCTCCGGGCACGAGCCAGCTGACTGCGGCGAGTCCAGCCACGTCGGCCAATCACAGCGCCGCACGAACTGCCACGTGAGGGAGTTACGGACACTAGCAACTAGTAGTATACATAGTAGTGAGTTATGCTGGTGCTAGAGGCCATCCATGCTGATCACATTAACTTGGGTTTTAAAATCGTACGCTTAATTGCACTACGCTCATACATGCACTTACGTTAATGTACCATAATAACATTGGCATGCGTTGTTCTTCCTTTGCATATCAGGTGGCAGCGTCTGGGTAGGCAGTAGGCAGTCGGGCATAGTATCTGATTCGGTGTTCTAAGCTGGTGGTTCACCCACGTGTGCACGAACAGTGACGCGGAACGCCATTGCTAATACATTGTCAATGGGCACATTATTAATGCACTGAGTGCTGTATTTTTTTGTGTGTGCAAATTTTACCAATTTTTAGGCATTTTTCGAGAAAAAAAAATCCGCGAAATTGAAGAGGAGGTTCAAACACACCAGATAAGTATATTTTGTTGGCGCCAACTATAAGTTCTCAAACTATAAAACTCCATTTTTGTGCAAATTTGATTTTTTTTTTCAATTTTAACCAGTTTTGAAGTGTTTTAAGAGAAAATTGCCAATAGCAAAATTGAAGAGGAGGTAAAAACACACAAAGTGTTTTCGAAAATTAGCCTCCTTAAATCAATTTTTGACACATTTTTTATCGGTAAATTTTTTAAATAAATTTTGACCAATTTAAAAAAATGGGGAAAATTTTCCAAAACCAAAATAAAGAAGATACTTGAGAAACATGTGGTAAAAATTACGATTTTGAAAGAAAAAATATACGCTTTTTAGCCAATTGAAAATGAGGGTCGACAAGGGTGCTTTTTTACCCCCTTACGGATGCAATTTGTACCCCTTAAAATTAATTTTTTTCCACACTTCTAGGGTAGGGGCAGATTCATGTACCCTGACAATTTGGGACTGCTGGTGTCAACCGTTCGGCCTGTAGAGCGTAATAAAAATATCGTCTGGGCAAACAGACAAACAAACAAACAAATAAACATCCTAAGAGGCCGGCCAGCACTTTTCTGAGGGAGGCCCCAGTGGTAATCTTCGAAACTCAGAAGAGCTACGTTTTTCTTCTTTTCTACGATTTTGAACTCCGGGCTCTGGAATGCTGAACGGTAAGTTGAAATCCTAAGAATGACGACCAGGCAAGACACAATCCGTTCGAGCTGCCAATAATCAGACAAGTCGCCATTTGCGTCTCAGAACCGAGCAGTTTCAAACACAAACAGCGATATAAGGAGAGGAGCGAATTTATTCCTTCAATGTGGTACAATGCAGGATAACATGAGTCACCTAATTTCAATTTAAAATTCATTGTCAACACCCCAAGAAAAGACAAGAACATCGCGCATGACTGAGAATGGTTTAACTTCATCAGCTCGCAGATATCATATTCTGGTTTTGGGCTTGTACTCATTTGCATAGTTTAGTTTACAACTCAGGGACGTAGGAACACCATAGAATCTTAGGATGGGGGGGATCGTCAGTCAATTTTTGATCTCGTTTTGAGAGAAACCAAGCCCCACGCAAGACTTCTTTACATATTTGAGCTCAGTCTTGACGAATCTTTCGCTTTTTTCAATTTTCCTCATTACGCAATAGATCTTATGAAAAAAGATTTGCCAAACGGTGGGAACATAGGCCTGTTGCCCCTGCTCCTAGGCTTTGATGCTGTGTCTGGTGCTCTATTGTTTATTATCTTGCACGATTATGAAACGTGTGCACTGTGCATCGTACAATGTATGCTCATGTTGGAAACTATGAATGCATTATATTTGCAATTTCCTTTACTTCTTTGCACGTGAAACAGAAAAAAACGGCACTCGGTCTTTCCTGACTGAAAGGCTTGGGAAAATTTCAGTAGCTTAGCGTCCACATTCTATAAGATGTAAAGATTGGTTAAAACGTGTGAAACAAATTTATTTTCAATGCTAATATATCAATACAGTTATATCATTCCTTCTTTTGCCGAATACATAAATATCACACATCATCTTCCTACATCTATCGACCTGCCATCTACCGGAAACATCACATCTACAGCCGTCTAATCCGTTTAGAGCAGAAATTATTAAGTAGAGTGGCAGGAAACTAGATGATTGCACACAGCTACATATTTTGCAGACGTAAGGCTCGTATAATAAAATAGAATAAAGTATACACCAGACGTCACACTCAACATTTCACTTAAAAATTATCATTCACCTGTAACATATCCAAGGCGAGCGATGGGCATGTTTTGGCAACATGCTTCTTCAGCGCCTCAAAGTACACGGATACGAAAGGTTTAGTTTGGTTGGAATAGGGCCGCTTTGGACTCCTTGGGATATTGCAGAGCCATGGGATAAAACAGGGGTAAAATATGGGTTAAAACAGGGGATAAAACTAATATATAAAACTAATACATTAATATATAAACTAATATATATAATAAATAAACAGGGTATATGGGATAAAACAGGGGTGAAAAAGGACGAAATGGAACGCCGACCGGATGACTATCCAGTATCCATGGACTTACAGCCCATCCCCGCAGGGCAAATCCACGGGGACCGCAGGGTCCCATGAAGTCGGCTGGCTATCACTCGCGGGGACAGCTCAGGGGCCGCCACATGCTCGGTGGCCAGCGACCACCAGACCCGGGCTAAAGGAGTCGTGACAGAAGATGGAGAATCGGCTCACTTAAAACCTGGGCAAGATCGCTGCAAGGACACAAAATGGATGCTTGCTGCGCTAAGCGAGCACGACATGAAGAAGGCTGATTGCATGAGGTTTTGTATCAGCACACCTAAGATGGCTGCCTTCATAAAGCTCACTGAAGCGCCACTCGGTAGAAACTGAGGCCCAGCAGCATGAAGATCTGGCAGACGCCTGCAAACAAAGGGGTACGAGGTTTGTGAATGGGATTGTGGACTGCCGTTAGTTATGTGGGATGTACTTCCACAGATATAACATAATATCCATCAGTTCTCAAACAAAGGGATGCCAGGTTTGTGAAACAGATTGTGGACTGCCGTTAGTTATGTGGGATGCACTTCCACAGATACAACATAATATCCAGCAGTTCTCGAGCCTGTTCAATGTCGTTAAGTCGTAACGAATACTGTTCAATATCGTTAAGTGTTCGAACGTCTTAGTTTTTGGAAGACGGTAGTTCGCATGAAAAGGGCGACGCTGGAAGGGCCTAAATTGTCTTTGTCTCTGTCTCTGTCTCTGTCTCTGTCTCTGTCTCTGTCTCCTGTCCTGTCTCTGTCCTCTGTCTCTGTCTCTGTTCTGTCTCTGTCTCTGTCTACTGTCTCTGTCTTGTTCTGTTCTGTCCTCTGTCCCTCCCCTTTTGTCCTCTGTCTCTGGTCTCTGTCTCTGTCTCTGTCTCTGTTCTGTCTCTGTCCTCTGTTCTCTTGTCTGTCTCTGTCTCTGTCTCTGTCTCTGTCTTGTCCTCTGTCTCTGTCTCTGTCTCTGTCTCTGTCTCTGTCTCTGTCTCTGTCTCTGTCTCTGTCCCTGTCTCTGTCTCTGTCCTCTGTCTCTGTCTCTGTCTCTGTTCTTGTCTCTGTCTCTGCCTCTGCCTCTGTCTCTGCTTTACCTGAAATTTGCAGTCCGTGGGCGCTGCCACCTGGCTTAGCCGTGGTTTTTGGGGCGCTGGCAGCCGCCTTTGGAGTGGCCTTTGGCTTGATTGTGGTCTTCTTTGTGGTAGGCTTCTTGGTAGTCGTGGTGGTAGTGGTCTTAGTAGTGGACTTGGTGGTAGGTTTGGTGGTAATGGCTGTAAAAAATAATATAAGTCATCTGCTGAAACACAATACATGCATACCAAGATTAAAGAAGATTGAGAAGTGATGAAGAAGTATTGAAGTGTGATGACACATTAGTTGTGTAAGACATTTAATTAAATCCACTTGTTAATGGGAATGGAGGGACCGTCATATTTTCCGTTTTGACCATTGCATCAAATTCGAGGAGTCACAATCATTTTTCAAAGATAATGATCATACCTTTTAACAATTTTCGCCTATATTTCGCATCGGTGCAATATATAGACACAACAATTGTAGTTCTATCCTTTAGTTAATTGCATCTGTGAAATGCTACACATCACTGCGATTCCTTCATTTTATTACATTTGTTAGACTAAATGAGGAATAATTCGAGGTTGTCAATTTTTTACAATTTTCTACTGTATAACACCTACCTGCTGGTTGATTGTCAACTATACGTGACCTTATTCACCACGAGTCTTACCTTTTTTGGTGGTTGCCTTAGTGGTTGGAGCTTTGGTGGTGGTTGTTGGCTTTTTGGTTGTCACCTTTGTGGTGGTCTTAGTTGTGGTTGCAGTTACTTTGGTTGTAGCTTTAGTGGTGGTTGTAGCTTTAGTGGTGGCTGTACCTTTACCGGTCTCTGCAGCGTCGTCTTCATAGCTGTAGTCTCCTGAGCTGTAGTCACTATAGTCGCTGTAATAGTCGCTGTAATAGTCGCCAGAGCTGCCGGAGTAGTCGTAGCTGTAGTCGTAGCTGTCGTCCTGAGCAAAGCTGAGCTGAAGCAGTACTGGAGCGCAAAATGGCGGGGGTAAGCAAGTGGAGCAGAACGGTGTTGGCTTCAACACAGACTGAGATTAGATAACTTTCCGCAGTTTGATAATTATTTTTCACATTTCCATTTCCTCGGATTTTTCCCATTTCCGTGCCGCAGGTCAGCTGAACAACGCACCCACAGTAGTCAGGTGGGCTAGGTCCGCCGCAAAGTGCCGCAGAACAGCCAGACAGTGGCTACTAAAGTCAGACCAGAGAAAAAGACGAGTATGAAAACAGAAATGTCCTTATTATAGATACGTCGTGACGTTGTTTGGTATTTTATACGAATGTGATGCCTTTAAAGGGCTTCCCCTAACAATTATATTTTATTTGAGGATAACAATTGTCTGTGCTAGGCATTGCAATTAATGTAGTATAAGTTAAACACACCGAGGTCGAATCACAAAGAAATTTGAGTTTGGTTTTGACATCTGTAACATTCCCAGTCCCCAGTGTATTGGAACGGAGACCCTGAGCCGATGACGTCGTCACTCTTTGCTAAATGTTGATGATAGTCGACTTGTTTTACATTTGGCCATATATTAGCAGTACATATGGCAGCGTGAAGGTTTTCTCTATTCCCGAAATTCCTTCATATGACGTCATCAGCTCTAATATTAAAACTTATCTTTTTATGAAATTGAGCACTGTTTGTGAGAAACAAATGTCATAATTGTGTTCGGCAGCAATTACTAAATATTTGACACCACATGCGGCGTACATTTGAGAACTTTTGAGAAGGTGGGACAGTCCCTTTAACTTGACGCTAAGACGTAATAGCCACGTTGAGTGGAGTGCTTTATGAAATGAATCATGATGATGATGATGATGATGGAGACTTTTTAGCCTTTTTCGATTGGAGTTTCCCTAGCCTCAACGATTGATCGAGTCCGTTTAATAACAGTTCTTAGAGTTCGAGGATACGCAGAGAAACTCTTTCATATCAAATAATACATCAAATATGTTTTACCTACTTGCAAGTGAAATATTAAGCGTTAGGTAAATGTAAGTCAATGACCTTTGAAAAACTATGTTCCTGGATGTTCAGTGATTCATGCTCATATTTCCCCAGAATATGCCTGAATGTCTCGACATCGGAAACAATATGGTAGCTTATTGGCTTTGTCGATTGTCATTTAGCTACCAAATGTTCCATGAAGTCGGTTCCCGTCTGTTTTCATCTACCGTGGATGTCTCGCCTTTTCTGATTGGTTGTCGTTTAAAGGTTTGACCAATCAACTGCGGGCTGCTCTCAGCACGCTGAGGGACGTCGAGGGCAGAATCAGAGCAGTGGCGCACTGTCGATAACAATATTTGAAGCGCTTGTCCAGACAAATGTGATTTTCCTAAGGTACCGTGTTGTACTTTTAAGCTGCATTTTGATTCGGTCTTCGCAGAACTTTAAGTCATAAAATAAGTGATTGGCAATACACTTTGAAGTATCGTGCTTTATGATTTTGATCTGCATTACAGGTTGGGGGCGTTTCTTTTCCCTAACAAGATAAGAAATAATGATAACACGTGCAACGCCGGTGGTCTGTGCCAAACACAAACAGCAGGGGGAATTGATTTGTGCCCCCCTAAGATCTAAAAAAACGTAGCGACAACCGGAAAACTGTGTTAGATAGCTTGAGACAAGCTCTATCGATTTTTGTTTTACCTCAGGTCAATATTGAGATAACAAGAGGTCATCAAAGATCCGATTTTCCGATTTTACTACTTCACTCCAGAAACCATCAAATATCTCGGAAACTATGATAGCTACGAACAAACAGGAAAGCAATAGAAAGCTTTTACAAAATGTATTCGCCAATATGTCCTCATTTTTTAATACGTTTAAAACCGACGGGAGACATACTGTTTGGCATATATGCATCTCACATAGACGTAACACAACGTCCACGGCAAAGGGCGTCAAGAATCGACAGTGCACTGAGCACTGTCGATTTTTAACGCCCTTTGCCGCGGGAGTGTGTTACGCCGATGTGAGATGCATATATATATATATAAGAGTCATGTCTGCTGTCAGCTTTAATGAGATAATATGCCGAATTGAGCTGAAAAAACGCCGATTCGCATTAATAAAATATGTATTTTCCATTGTTGCGCAAGGCTACAATTAATTGTTTTTGCTACGTAGTTGTAGCGGACTCGTCAAGGCCATTATATGGAAGAAAACTGAACTTTGAACGAAGATATTGGGCGCCTGGGGCGTGAATAAAAACGGGCTTCATGGTGCTTAAAAAATACGATTGTTCATGAACATATTACATTTTACTTTGAACAGCCAGTGCATTTCCAGTGCTGTTAAGCTGGACGGCTAAGCAAGGGCGGATCCAGCCGGCCGTTCTTTTTTTTTGGGGGGGGGCAAACCATTTTTAGTGGACCTTACCTACCCCCAATTTCGAATTTCTTCCCAGATTTGATCCGCTTTATTTTGCAACCACACGATTTCTTGCATTTTTAAAAAGTTTTTTCGACTTCTTTGGATATTGAAAAAGGAAATAGGTATTTGTTACTTAGCGCCGCGAAGCGGCGCGAAATTTTTACGGGTTTGCCTGATAAACCCAGAAACCACAGGCGTTTCGCATGTAGAGAATATAAAAGCTAAACGTCATTCATTCAATTTACCGTATATGAAAGCCGAAAACGAATGGCATGGGCTTCGTTATGACGATGGTGACGATGTGACGCCGCGAAGCAGCGCTAAAAGTTTTATTTTAGGGCGTGGAAAACGAAAGTTTAAACATTGGAACCCAGGACTCAGAAACCTTATCCTGGTTGCACAGTCTCGTGTATGATGAAAAATATTTAAATTAAGTAGTTTTAATAAATACAATTCGGATAGTAAATCACGATGATCTCAGTATTGCTTAAAACTTAGTATATGAGTAATAGATAACTGTATAGGTACATATGCACCCGAACTGCAACATTACAAAAATGTATCAACCAACAGTGCAAATGGTTTGAAAACAGCGAGCGGCAGAACGGCTTTCCGCACATAAATGGTCCCTGTTGAGTGTTGATCTGGAGGAGCCTGGGACGAAATGGCTTCGGGAGATGGTTGCCTGGTCCCACTATACATTTGGTCCAGCAACTTGGACACCGCAGAAGCAACTTCCTGTTCGATGTCCGCGCTCTCTGCATTCGCGTCACCTTTTTCGCAAATCGGCAGACTAAGCTTAACATTTAGCCCCACTTGAAATTCACATTTTAAAAGGGAGTGGGATCTGGGGCAGCAAATAGTACCGCCAAGACTTGCCAGACGCTTAATTCATTTATTTTCACCAATTTTACAAATATTTCTATCATTAAAACAATGTGTAATGTCTTCATGCCGCGAAGCAGCCGCGAAATTTTCGAGTTTTCACTTGTGAATGGCTGTATTTTGACTGTTGCAAAAGAACTTTTACAGCGTAGTCCGACCGTTTGGGGGGGGCAAAACAGTAGTCTCAGGCCCTTGGGGGGGGGCGGCATGGGCCCTATTGCCCCCCTGGATCCGCCCTTGCGGCTAGGGCGCTCTACCGATTCTCGGCGTCAGTGAACTGTCAGCGATGCAGAGGGAGCACGCCATCCACTGGTCTCCTCGTCACCGCCCGGCACCGTCAGTCGAGTCGTGTATCCGTCCCTGACCTCTGACAGTGTCCACCAGTACCGGATCCTCAGCCATTGGACTCTGACGCGAGTCCAGCGCTCCCCGGTCAGGGGAGGGGGGTGGGAGGGTTATTTGTGACTTCTCACAGACCGGGGTTTTGATGTCTGTGCACTGTGCAATATAAACATACCATGACCTCGGTCTCACCAACTGTACCTACAGTGCCGTCTGGTGGTGTACACATTCGGTGCTGGACTGACCAGTCGGAGCAGAGGTCATCTATTTAAAGAACCTACTATTTAATTACTATTTCAAGTCTGCCTATCCTGCCTGTCCTGCCTGTCCTGCCTGTCCTGCCTATCTGGCCACAGTCCACACCGATTTGGCTTCTTATACAATTTATTAATTTGAAATGCTATGTATAAGTTTGACACATAAGTATAGAATAATATCTAACATAGATAACAGTAGTACTACTGTTATCTATGTATCTAATAAAATATTTTCGCAGATTGCATGACAACATCTACGTGAGTATTTATGTGCCTCCTCATTTCCCAACATCAAACTGTCCTCCTACATGTAAGAGGACAGTTTTAGAGGACTCTTACAAGTTTTTATAAACACAGACATTATCTTAACATGTATGTTAAGATAATGTCTGTATTTATAAAAACAACACGATTTTGATTTTTCCGTATGATACGCCATTTGTTAGCGGAACTTTAGTTAAAAGTACGTCGAACAGCAACTGAATATGAGGTGGCGCTGGTAGGTGGCTCAGCCAGCACATATGATAGATGGCGTTTGAGAGTCTTTTGACGTGAAATGTAAACAAATGCAGTCTGTTTAGGATGTGTTCTGACCGTCACATTCCCGGCGGGAATCCCTGGAATCACCGGCGGGTATTTTACACTACTGCAGTACGGCAATGTACTCCTACATTGGTATTCCTGTTGACTCTTTGCTGCGGAAATCGGCAGATATCACTTTCTACCGATTCTCCGGAATCCCGCAGGAATTGACGGGTCAGTACTCATTTCACAGCCATAGTTCGTGAAGCGGAGCGGACGGGTTAGCACTAATCGATAACTATTTGTAAAACATACTCGAGGGATACGACCTAATCGGGAGTGAATATTACCATAGTCTACAGTGTAAATGAAGTTCGCCACCACTACCCGAAATACGTGGTGCCAATAAGCCCCAATAATCTTTGTTACCCGAAATATTAATGATGATACGTGCCCTATTATATAAGATTCATCCTGACTGGACCCACGCCGAACGATTGGCAGCCGACCGCTTTATATCAGGGGGCGACACAGTAGGACAGTGAGGTATAGATGGCGCTGATACTTCATTGAATGGGGAGGAAATATTGCTTACCATAGGCGTATAAGCATGGGGAGGGGGTGGGGGCACTGTTAATCCATTTTTCTGAAATATTGTTATTTGCTTGGTGATGAAATTGTTTGATGCCAAAAGGTTTGCCAAGACGAGAAGAGCCCAAATCTGCATACAAATATTTCATATTTTTTTCTTCTTCTCAAGACATAATCAAAGTTTCACTGCATCCCCCGATTCCCCCCACACTTTTTTGACGTTCCTACGTCCTGCTTCTCACTGAATGTGTGTATTCACTTACAAAAAGGCCATCCATTGCAGCTGAGTTGGTGGCACCTAGTTACGTAGCGAAGGAATTATATATTTCGGGAACTGATATTGTTCTTTTCGTGCAATTTCGAAGGCATCATCCAGCCCATTTTTATATCGATCTGAAATGCCACCGATGCAGATGTATTGCTTTTTATATATATATATATATATATATAGGTAAATTTAATAAGTCATATGCATTATTTTTAGCCATAGACGTTAACACGGGTTATGGGGAACACATGGTGACTAATATACGTGTTAGTCGAAACTGTAAATTAATAATTTTATTTTTTAATTGAGCAATATCTCAAACAGCAGTTAACTTAGTAGACTAGGACGAGATGAATGCCTTCCTACTGGACAGGGGCGTAGCTTCTCCAGAAATGTTGGGGATGGGGAGGGCTGAGCTGCAAAAAATCGTTTTAAGTACCATTGCAATCCACAACATGCAGATTTCTCCCCGGATTTGACCAGATTAGTCAAATTGGGGGGATAAAGCAAAGCTGGGGGGTGGGGCTGAAGCACCCCCAAACTGAAAAGGGAACTACACCCCCGCTGCTGGACACTCAGTTTGTTGTTATCGGTCGTTATTGACATTGACCATGATAACCGCCTATCAGTGCGCTTAGAAGAAGTAAGTAGTGGGTAGTTACTTAACACTTCAAACGGTATCTGTGCACGGATGTAACATGCATTGCACAGTAGGCATTTACCAGAGGACAGTGCCAGGGTGGTGCTCGACTCATTTTTTTTCTCGACTGAACCGACTCTGACTCATTTCTGAAAGACTTTAACTCAATTTTGACTCGAGTATCTAAACAAAAGTTTTTACTCGACTCGACTCTGACTCGGCTCTTTCCGATTTTGACTTAACCCCTAACTCAACTCTGACTCAATAAAAAATGGGTCGACTCAACAACACGGATAATTATTGACGGGGGGAGGGAGTGCGGACAGACATATTTCTAAGCCTATTATTTTAATGTAATATCATAGGTACAGAGTTAAATCTGTAAAATCTCGACATTTCTGCGGCTTCCAATCACTCACTTGGCCCGAGATAATGAGTCGACTCAACTTTGATTCAGGTGACTCAACTCTGACTAAAATGAAATATGCAACCCTGACTCGACTCAGCAACATATTTTTTTTACTGACTCACCTCTAACCCAACTCACTTGAGTCAGAGGTGAGTCAAATTTGTCTCACGAATCATGAGTCGAGCACAACCCTGAACAGAGCTCTTTACCTGTCTTGTTATTTGCTTGCTACATATATCTTCCCTGCGATATCGGTGGCTACCAGATTTGTGGTTTGATCCCGAAGTTAAATCTGGCTCCTAGTAGATCCCTCGGTATAAAATGCATGGAGATCTTGGATCCCAGTGGATCCCTTTTCGTAAAATGCATGAAGATCTGGGATCCTTCTGGATCCCTTATTGCAAAATGATTAAGGATTTGTGATCGTTAGGTGGATCTCTAATCTAAACGAACATCAGATCTTTAAACACAAGAAGAAAGGACTGACATAACAAATTGTATCTATTTTGCGTATGGAGTATGTACTATGCAGATACTTAGTACCTGGAAATTTCTTTGAAAGTCTTACCTATTTTCAAACATAATTATTGTAATTAACTTACTAACATTATACAATTAACAAGATGTAGGTATCTACCAGCGTGCCTGGATACCGACGTTAAATCTGGGATCTGGGACGTTAGATCCAGTGGATTCCTCGGCATAAAACATATAAGGATTTTGGATCTTTGCGGATCCCTCGGCTTATTGTGTACCTGGATCTGGTGTTCCATGTGGATCCCAGGACACAGGACACATATATCCGGATCTCAGCTGGATGCCGGATCCAGGCACATGTTTGGTGGTTACGTTATCAAAACTACTCGCGCTAGCTACACTTTTTGAACCAATATAAATATCTGAAATCAAAATTGATCAATGATGTCTTATCACTGCCGATATACACGTTATTTGACTTAGTATTTTTTTGTCATTGTTATATTTTCTACGTCTAACAAAGTATGGCAAAACGAGGCAAAATGGCAGGCGATGCTGGCTCAAAGAGAAAGGAGTGGCGTCCTGCTGTCAAGCCTGGAACAGTAGGCTCTATTCGTGGGGATCTCAACCTTTTGCTTGAGACGCAAGAGATGAAGAAAGATAATACAAATAAACGCAGTTCAAACCCGAAATGTTAAGCGAAACAAGAACAGAACCTAAAAGAGCACTCAGCAATGGCTTAACGGCTGCTGAGACTCTGGCAAAGAAGTCGAGGGAGAAAGTTCGAGAGCTGTCTGAACCAGAAAACAGCAAAAATGAAGAAGAGCAGCATATTGTGAGCCAAACAAGAAGGCTTAATTAACCATAAGCATGTAAACGTGCCGTCGTTTCACGCGCCAAGCAGCTCAAAATAATTTCAATACCTATCGAATATTCAACTTGGTCATCAGCTACTTCTTTGTCTGACTGCGAACCAGGGTCCCTGCGCAGCCAATCCTGCTCATCTGTGTCAAGTTCTGTTTCAGGATCGTCAGAACCACAGCAGGAGCGATCAAGGTCGCGATATCAAACAATCAATGCGACGAATCCATCTACACTCGGTCTATTATGTATCTTCCTTTTCTTAGTGTCTGAAACTCATCTAATTTCACTTCTTTATACATGAAAGACTGATTTAGGGGAATATGTGGTACCTATCTAGGTAAGTACTACATGTTCCCTTGTATCAGTCCTTCGTGTATACAGAAGTGAAATTAGACGAGTTTTAGATACTAAAAAGGGAACATGCATAATATACCGACTGTACATCTGGGCAGACCAGCCACCAAAAATTTAAGCGCCGCAATTCCCCCAATCCACGTCTTCTTAACCCTATTCCTGGAGGGATGAAAAGTATACGAATCTGTCGGGGGTGGGCTTATTCGCCCCCCTCACGTCTCGGCTGCCATAAGAGCAGCCGAGCAGCTAAACCCAATCATGAAACTTGGTATGTTATTAGGATCGACAACGAACTATATTGTGTTTAACTGTGGTGACCTTGGGTTACTATCTTCAAGGTCAAATGACGTCATCAAAAGTCATGTTTGCCAAGAATATGATTTTTCAGGAAATTTCGGATTATCTCGGAAACTATGGCAGCTAGGATAAATTCCGAAAATGTAATGTAAAGCCAGATTTTTTTTAGATTTGTTTTTTTTTTTTTTTTTCTTTTTTTTTTTTCGGCGGGGACCCACCCCCAAAATTCATGACATCAGAAAACGATCTCAAGTCAAGGGTTTGGCTGTAGAGGTAAACAAATGTTAACAAACCTGTTTTTCAGCAAACGTTTGTCTGTTAATAACTTTTTATCTAAAACATATAGAGTACATATTTTGATAGCATCGTGTTTTTCTCGTCGTTGCGGTTCGAATCAAACACCAATTTGTCAAATCAAAATTTGACCCCGGGTCTATGTCAAGGTCAAGGTCAAGGTGTCATAGGTCGGTCAAGTTACATATGAAAAGATGCGTATTGGTGAGACAAACGTTTTGAGACCAGCCGCGAGTCTCTACGGTGTTCCTGACACGAGTTATTGATAACAAAGTGTTTGTGACCTTGAATGACCTTTGAAAAGGTTACTGACTACAAATTTATTCCAGGTCATCGTGGAGGGCCTAAGATGACATGATACTAAAATAATTGGATTGATATAATGTGTTTAATCTTTATTTTTCAGTTTTCACCATATATTTTTATTGGAAGGTTAGCATTTGACCTGACATCAGGCCATTAAATATTTAGATATCGACCTGAAACTTTCAAAACATGTTTATTGGCATGTTTTCTTTTACATATTTTCCGGTTTTATGAAACCTCATGAAAATAAAAACTTGTATCATTTTGAGAAAGTAAGTTTCTCAAAATATTGGAATTTAAAATTCTAAATTTTGACAATTCGAGATTGCCATCTGAAAGAACAACCAATTATCTACCGATGCCTGTTTTCGCTAACACTTCCCTTCAACACACAACTCTCCACGAGTGCTTAGCCATGCAAATATTTTGTGTCAAAACGGCCCAACACGCCCCCTAAAAACTATCTTGAACCCCTCCTAGTGATTTAATTTGGGAAAGAAAGTACACCATTCGATGTGCAATGAAATGTTTGAAAAGTCAGCAAGTTTGAAGATTCTGGCTTGAGTTATGAAT
>VOPJ01002463.1:0-10965 GCA_014673585.1 Semibalanus balanoides
GCTGTATTACGCTAGCCTGCAACTGGTTCCAGTCCATGGGTCCATGGGTTAGGCAAGACAAAAAAAAAGCTGAAGTCAGATAAAAATACTAATCGTTTTTTAAAGATCCATCTTTGAGAGCCAACATCTCATCACCAAACATCTCCGACCTTGTTTATAACTTTGCGTGGATTTCACCATAAAACAGTGTAAGACTTACGTAAATATGACGTAATAAATAACTTTTGCAGTACAATATGCATAGGTATCGAAATCGAATGACGTCATTGAAAAAGTTCTAATGTTCCTACCCGAAGAATACTTCTGCGTCGCTGAATGTTCGCTACGCGCAAGATATGTCGACAGCTAAAAAGCTTCCATATATTCCAACTAGGTATCCCTGCCTGTCCCGCGGACAATGGTCAGACACTGCCTATGCTCAGAGAAACTAACGTATGAAACTGATCAGGTAATTTCTTCACCATTCACAATTTTTCGGTAGTCCAAAAAGAGTGTTTTCCTGAGTTTTATTCATTTTGGTCTAATTTAAGTCGACCAAATTTTATATAAAAGATTGTTTTGACTCAGGTCTAATTTAGTCCAATTAGAGTGCACCAATCTGTATAAAATCATAAACAACACTCTATTGGACTGCGCTGGATCGAATGGTGAAGAAATGACCCAGATCAGTGTCATAGTTTCTTAGCATCAGCAGTGTCTGGTTATTGTCGCGCCGGGACAGGCTAGAGGCACCCGTCGCAGTTCCCTTTTCCTCTGTATTTTGGTGCATTCTGACTACCAGTAGCCTCTTCATAAAGCTCGAAATTGTACTATTGTAGGTTGTAAGATTGTAGGTTGTGAGTTGTAGTTGTAGAAATCTTGTTTTCATTTTTAAAGCAAAAAAAATACAGATCTTACAATTACAACCTTACAATCTTACAACCTACACATACAAATTACAAACCCCGGCTCAAAATGCCTGTATGTTTCATAAAGGGCGGCTGAGTTCCCAAACAACGCACGAGTTGTACAATTTATTGGGCAAACTAGAACTACAATCTACGATGCCTTTTCGGTGTGTAGAATACAGAAGCTTTGGAGCAGCAGCATTATACTTTAAGTGATCTTTTATAAGACATAGATATTGGAAGTTGTTATAAGTTATTGTATATAGTTGTAATTGTGTTTTGTTCGCAAATTTGTTATTCAAGACCATTTCTGAAGATGGAGCAGGAGGAGCAGAGAAGAAGGCGGAGGAGGAGAGTTTTCCGGAATCGGATCAACATGTTCTGGGACCTACCCGAGCCATTTCGGTGAGCTCCATGCATATGATGAATTATGGTAAAATCGGTGAAATTTGCCAGGAGGAAGTGGCTTAGCATAAATGCCCCTTAACTGCCTGAACAAACCGGCATACATATGAAATGTTAAGGAAGGTACTGCCAGGGGCGTAGCTTCTCCAGGAAAATGTAGGGGGAGGACTGAGCAGGAAGAAATGCTTAAAATGACATCCAAATTCACAAAAAAACATTTTTACCCGATTTGACTTATTTCCATCGTAGTTGGGGTCGGCGGGGGGGGGGTGAGTTTCAAGTACGGGGGGGGTGAGCCCTTTATTTGAATAGGAACCTACACCCATGGGTACTATCTATAGATTGTTCATGCAACTTGCATTATCTGCTGCAATACATGTGGTGGCAAATTCAGTTACGTCAGTAAGTACCTCTAGTATTTCTATTACTGATATAACTGGGTGATAATTGCGGGATGTTTATTTTAAAGAAGCACTAAATTGGCAAAAACTGTTCAACAAATTCATATCATACATTTGCATCCTTAGAGTGCAATTCTTGAAAAACTGAATAGTGTGTCCATGACAATAATTTTGATTATATGGCATGTTACCTAACTGCCAGTGGCATGTATGTCCCACAACAACTAGGTAATCAGCAGCAGTGGCGGATCTATGGTTGGGCAAAATTGGCAATTGCCCCCCCCCTCAAATAAAAAATAAAAAAATAAAAATTCACAATTCATGATATAATGGGAAATCTAAGCAACTTTTACAAAAGAAAGTTTGATTTAAATAAGCTGCTAATGCATAAGCAAGCAAAATCTGATATTTCAGAATTTTGTAAGACTTTTGGGAGTTTTGCATCATCCCCTCCTAATGATCTGCCGCTGATCAGCAGAAACACTATAAAAAAAATGCAGAGAAGGGAATCCATTCAGGCAAATCCCTCACTGATTAAACAAAAGTATGAACTCTTTCAGGAATCGCTTCCGGATTAGCACCCAGGTGGCAGAGGCCATCCTAGGTCAGATTGGGCCCGCTCTTCAACATGAGACGAGAAGGAACATGGCGCTCTCACCAACGCAACAGCTTCTTCTGGCAATGAGGTTTGTCAGTGTTTATCTAATTGTATAGAATAACAACAATCACCACATGTGCTTGCACTACTCATGAAATGTTTGTTACTGTCAAGGATACAAGGCCTGTTTGTCCCAACTGTGGAGTCAAAGAAACGATTCATGTAATGACTAAATAGGAATCCATAACTAGTCATCAAAACAGCCATGCCATTCTGCACATCCTCAGCCATGAACAAATTGATTATAAAACTCTGAGCATGGATTGAATCATGTGCATTTGCAACAATATGTACCAGCTATAATTATTTTGCTCCTTTTTAAAGTGCACTGAGTGAATGACTGCAGCTTCCAGTGGCAGCTGACACTTGTCCTTAGTTGTTTTGAATGAATACAAGATGCTGCATGGAGAATGTCTTCATAAAATTTAACTTGTCTACCATATAAGTTATGGGAATATATTTGGAACGTAGTGGTCACTCAAAGCACAGCACTTGGTAGGTACTATGTTACAGGACCACTTACTTAGCATACTAACAATTTTTTGATGATTTTCAGGTTTTTTGCAACTGGCAGCACCTACATAATGGTAGGTGATGGACATGGTCCGTCCCTGGCAACGGTATGCAGAACTGTCCATAAAGTAAGTGGACTGATCATGGAAAACTTCCAAGGAGTGATCAGCTGGCCAGCTGGCCAGCGGTTAGACGAGGTGAAAGTCAAGTTTCACGCCATGCAAGGACTCCCAGATGTGATTGGTGGGTAAATTGTAATTAATTATTAGCACAGCTACATGTATAATATAGATAGCCTTTTGTGTGATTGACATATAATTGCTACTAATAGAGAAAACTACATTAATCCTGATTCCAGGACATGTCTTAATGCATGCCAGACTTTGCATGCTATTGGATACAGAAAGTGCATTATGATGAGTAACATTTGTTCAGCAATAACATGAACAGTCTGCAGTTGGAACATGTCCAGATTGCAGAAGTCTACCCAACAGTATCCAATGTTATACACTACGACCATAATTATCTTCAATATTCCAATGTTCTTCATTCATGGTCTATTTCAATTTGCAGTGTGATATGCCAGCACAGCTCACAGTGATCTCCTGCTCTTGTTGCAACGTTCAATAATTGTTTCAACTGTTACTAATTTACATGTTTATAGATAAAAAATGAACTGTGAAAATCCATGTAATGTCCCACCTCATCTTCTTACCTTTATCAGCATTGTTGGCTTGTTTCATCCACCGTCACTATTGACCTCCAAAAAATATATCATATTTGCTGGAAGTATGCAATGCCTGTCGGAGGAATTAAAGTCCAAAAACCCAAATGTGTAACCTTACCACGATAATTTTTTATCAGATAACCGAAGGATTTTTAATTATCCCCAAACATCACCAGGATATATACCAGTCATCCCCAAGCTGCGCTACCACACACAGTCTGCCATTCACCTCTCGCGCCATATTTTGGAACGCCGCCAAAACAAAAGGAGACCGCGCTATAGAGTTCAGTGAGACCGCGCGACGGATTCCAAGGTTACTTAGTGGCCTGTTCCCGTCGCACCTCATACTTCCTCGAAGTTGCTCCCAACCTGCTCCAGCCGTATTCTTTGACGCAAAGCAGTTGCAGTTGGAGCAACTTAGAGGTTTTAGGCGGTTAGAGACGCCACAGGAACAGGCCCTACCCAGTGGCGGATCCAAAGGATGGGGCCAGGGGGTCATGCCCCCCCTTGGGCCTCGAACTTGAGGGGGTACTCTAGCCGCCTGATGGGGCACTCCGACCACCTAAGGGGGCACTGGTCGCCTGGGAGGGGGCACTCTGACAGCCTGAGGGGCCCTCTTGCCGGCTTTGGGGGCACTTTGGCCGCCTGAGGGGCACCCAGGCCGTCTTAGAGTGCACTCTGGCCGTCTGAGGGTGCACTCTGGGCGCCTGAGGGGGCACTCTTGCCGACTCAGGGGGCACTCTGGCCGCCTTAGGAGCACTCTGGCCGGCTGAGGGGGCACTCTGTACGCCTGAGGGGGCACTCGCCGTTTGAGGGGGCGCCATAGCAGCCTGAGAGGCACCCTGATAGTCTTAGGGGGCACTCTGGCCACCAACCAAGGATGCACTCTGGCCGTCTGGCCGCACAGCTGCACTATTGCCGACTCAAGGGGCACTCTTGTTACCTCAGGGGGCACTCGGGCCGCCTGAGGGGGGCACCCTGCTGACCTGAGGTGACCTCAACATTTTGCCATTTAAAAAATGCTGAATAGGGGCACTCTCAAAGTATAGTGGACCAAATCCGTCGACTTTTCAGATTTGGGTATAGGTAGTGGTACCACTTCAATTGATGGCCCCTTCCTTGAAGATTTTCTGGATCCGCCACAGGCCCTAGCACACAGTTATTCCGAGGCCTATAACCAGTGGTGGATCCAGAAAATAGCCATCAATTGGCAATCAAATGGCCATCAATTGCAGTAGTGTCTGGCCCTACCTATACCCAAATCTCAAAACTCGATGGATTTGGTCCTCTATATTTCGAGGGTGCCCAATCTCAGCTCTTTTTGGCAAAATGTTGAGCTCATCTCAGATCAACAGAGGCCCCCCCCCCCCTCTAAGCGGCCAGGGTGCCCCCTTAGACAGTCAGAGTGCCCCCTCAGACGGCCCATGGCCCATGGCGCCATGTGGCGCGCCCGGAGGGCGCAACTTTTTGTGTGTTGCGCCCCCCTACCGAAATCCTGGATCCGCGCCTGATTATCCTAAGTTACTACAGTGCTTGGTGCGGGATGCGCAGGCGGAAAACAACTTCAGATCATTCTTCGAATCAGTATGATACAGAATGAGGCTGTTCCCCGTCCGAACGCATTCTGAAGCTTACATTTTTTCGTGTTAAACCCGTCTCATCCACAGCGGGCCGTAACACGCGCACGGCCAGGGTTCTGCGCCAAACACGAACAACTGGGGGGGGGGGATTTACGCCCCCAACTAATATATACAAAACATGTTTTTTAGTTGTAATCTGAAAACGGCGTCAGATAGTTCAAGGAATGCTCTACCGAAACTGTAATAGTTTGGCTTAGGACAGTTTCATATTATATAAAAACACCAATTTAATAGACAACCTGAAAACGGCGTCATATAGTTTAAGGAAGGCTCTACCAAAAGTATATCGTTTTGGTTTAGGACAGTTTAATATTAACCCTCGCCCTACGCGAGCGTTTTTTACCTTCGCCCTACGGGGGGCTGACTGACAGGCCCCCCGTAGAAAACATTTGTATAATTGTTGTAAATTCAGTTACTGAATATTTCAGAAAATGGTCCCCAATAGAGATGCAACTTTTATACCCACCTACCCACCAGATTCAAGTAGTTACTACCCACGTGGGTAGTTGCGGGTGGCAGAAGAAATCATTTTGATGAAGTGGGTAGTTAGCGGGTAGCAAAATTTCCATAAATGGAAAACATATAAAGTATGAGGACTTTGATGGGAATTGGGATGCTTGAACAAATATATACATCCCAGTTCGTGTGCAGACATCAAAACAAAGGAGTTCAGCAGTTAAAAATGCGTTATTCAATGGCAGACATTATTATGGCAAATTGTATTTGTGGGTACTTGCGGGTAGCTGGCAGCCTATATGGTCATGTGGGTAGTGATGGGTAGTTAAACGGGGTTTGCAGGTCGGGACGGGCAGCTACAACCCTGAAAAGTGACACCTCTAGTCCCCAACCACCAAACACGGAAAACAGGACCGCGTATCCGAATCCGCGTAGCGTTTTCGGATTTGAGCAATATGACTATGATGATAAGAAGAGGACAATTAACTAGAGAACGCCTGTAGTCCCCCCTCCCCCCGGGTCTTGATTCGTGGCGACGTCCCTGCAATCTACATGGACCTCACGATTACATTCAATTTTCTTTTCAGGCTGTGTGGACGGCACACACGTCAACATTACGGTGCCGGTAGCACAGCAGAACGTGTACATCAACAGGAAGGGGCAAACGAGCATCAACTTGATGGTGGTGGCAGGACCGGACCGTGAAATTTTTGCTGTCTCGGCCCACGCAAGCGGACGGGTCCACGATGCCAGGGTGCTGAGGACATCGGGGATGATGGAATGGTAAGCACAAACTGGGTTCTAGCTTAAAATACTAAAAATCGTTTTGCCAGAGCCGACGGTTCATAACATTACTCTCTTAAATTGGCTTTAACATTGTATAATAGTAGCGATCACACTTGTAATTAGAGTTGCAGAATTCTGGTCCTGGAATACAGAACTGGTCACGGCCGTGACTATACCTGTGACTAGCAAGTGCAGCAGCATAGGGACCAGCGCAACTATGCTGCTTTAACCCGCGCACTGCAGGGCGGTTCGCGCCGACACGAATGCAGGGGGGGGTTTGATTTCCGCCCCCCCGTGAGATCTCAAAATCTACGCAATTGTAGCGACAAGCAGAAAACGGCATAAGATAGTCTTCTAGGCAAGCTCTAATCGAAATATTCAGTCTTTTCTGTGGATGCAGGTCACAATTTGGAGGTCACCAGTGGTCACCAAAGGTCAGATTTTCCGGTTTTAGGAACTCTTTTTAGGGACTAATTTCCAGAAACCCCCGATTATCTCGAAAACTGTGATAGCTAGGAGCAAACAATTAGAGAGGCAATCGATAGCTATTGAATTTGCAATCGCAATAAATGCCCTCAAAAATTGTTAGATCAATAGTTCAGGCTCCAGGGTCATGAAAGGTCAAAAATACTGTTTTTAGCCAAAAACAGTTTTTCGTGAATAGAATGTCACCTAAGAAAAGATAGGGAATCATTTGATCTGCCATCGTGTTTGTCTCAACATTGATGCGCTTTTGAAACATATACACGGTGACCTGGTAAGGTCAATTTCAAAATTTGGGACCTCAGGTCAAGGTCATTTTGGTGATCCAGGTAGGATGTTGCATCTGGGGGCCAACGCGGGCTAGACCGCAGACAAACACTATTGGTGTCACTAATCGTCTCTATCTCTTTTCTATCCAAGAGTTATTAGCAATCAATTGCTGATGACCTCAGATGCCTCAAGATGACCTTGTAGAAATCACTGAGCATAATTGCGCTTGATCATTCAGAACGAGCTAAAATAGCATGATTCTGAAAGAATTAGCCTGAATCCAATGATTGTTTACTGAAAGGGAAGCATTTGTTTATTCTCCCATTCACTTATAATGGGGAGGCGGCAGAATTGACCTGACTCTTTTGGTCCCGATACGAAAAAATTCCGAATAAACGAATTGTAGGTACTGTTATGCTTATAATCCTGCAAGTTTCAAAACTTTCGAAAAATTACTGTGCTTTGGCACGAACGCAAACATTTTTGAAGGTGAGGTCACTTGACATGGACTTGTGACTGACCTGAGATGACCTGAAGTCAAACTTTTCCAAATGTGGTAAATTGATGCCAAACAGGTGTACGAAATTTGGCGGCGCGCTGCGCGCCCGCACGTTTTTTGCCGCATACTCCCAGATAAAACCTGAGGGCGGGCGGAAATTCACCCGCCGCCTGCAAGTGCGCGGTTTAACTAGCGCAGATCAGCGCAACTATGTTGATTCATGTGTATAGATACGGGCTATGCATTTATGCCATCATTGCTCCGGTACATGCATCTAAACAACGCCTAACGCTTATCACTGGGATTTTCAGCTTCGCCAACGGCGGGCCAGCGCCCGGCGGAGTGATCCTAGGCGACAGTGCCTACCCCTGCCTGCCATGGCTGATGACTCCGGTCGCAGCGCCGGAGACCCCCGAAGAGCAAAGGTTTGTTGCCTTCAATCATTTTATTTGTTTGAATACGAGCTGCTTTGGTTTATGGAAAACGATATTGGCCGACACTTTGAAGCTCCGTTGGCTTTATTGCGTTTCATGAAACGTCTTTTTGACCAACAGGTACAACTCCGCGCAGGCGAAGACCCGAGTGGTGGTAGAAAATACCATCGGCAATCTCCGGATGAGATTCAGGGCCCTAGACGGCAAGAAGATGCGCCTCAAAAAAATTGAGTCGTGTGTCCGCGTGATCGTGTAAGGCATCTACCTTGTCCTCATACGATAGTCTCTTCCGAAGCCAGGATGTATCTTGAGTTCATGTTAATGTGTCCAATCCTTTCGGCATATCAACGATATTTGTTACGCATTTATCAAAGGGTATGCAGTGACTGCGGGCAGTTGGAGTTGATATTACATGTAGGGGTGCTTGTGCCCATTACATGGGGGGGGGCTTCAGACACCCACCACCTTTGACGAGGAAGTGGGTCAAATCCGGGGAGAAATTGGTATTTTGTGGATTTTGATGGTACTTGAAGCGATTTATCCCAGCTCTGCCCACCAAACGGTTGGGGGTGCTACGCCCCTGGTTGCCCTTGTATCCGGAAGGTGTCTATCCTTTTAAATGATGACCACGGAATCATTCCAGCTGCTGCGCAATCCTGCACAACATGTGCCAGATGACCGGGGATGACGGGCGCTGGATGGCGGAGGAAGAGGGCGAAGTGCTCGCCGCCGCACGTCGACGAGGTGTTGAGGTCGGGGACCTGCAGCCGCCTGCCGGCCCAGAACCGGACCCAGTTACCCAGCGACGTGCCGGGTACTTGAGGCGCAACGAGCTGGTCCGCCTCTTCCGTCACTAAGAGGATTTGGAGGTCCTGCCGCGCTTCCCCTGCACTGAACATGAAAAACAGTGATCTTAGGATCAAACATTTTTCAAAGAGGCCATGTGACGTGACCTCCGGGTCAAAGGTCGGCCCCCGGTTACGCACACCTTAAATAAATGTGTGACTGTGATGTTTCAGACGAACGTATTGCTGCAGAATATATTTGGGAAACAATGGCAGCTGTGACGCGGTGGGTATGATAAGACGATGTTCTTCAGGGACACCGTAATTTAAGTACTACAGCCTAGAATACGCAGTCACTACAGAATAAGCGATTATAAATAATAAGAAACTGTGATACAACAGAATATGCGGTATCAAAATGTAAAATATGACATGTGACTCAGCGATCGTGAGTGCAGCCCAGTAAGAAATAATCAAGAAATAATCAATAAATAATCAAGAAATAATCAAGAAATAATCAAGAAATAATCAAGAAATTAGTTATTAATTAATTGATAAATCAAGAAAATATTCAACAAGGGGTGCCGATACAAAAGCTATACCCAACCTACTCATCTGAATCTGAATCTGTAACGAATACCAGTTTGGTACCATCATCATTTCGTTGTAAAAACACATGGCGAGGCAAACGCGGCTAACGTTAGCTCTGAGACAGCCTCACCAGCATCCAGCCGCTCCGCTAGCGCCTCAGCGATGCGGCAGCTAGCGTATTGGTGTATCAGCGCCCATTCCGCCCGGCTTCTCTCCGGCGCTGGCACGGCCATCAGCGCCACGTACTCAGACCTAAGTACGGCCCTTTGGGCTCGAGACAGCCCGCCGATCTGCGCATCGGGCTGGCTGGCTGGCTGGCGTCGACCTGTCGGTAGACTCCGCTGGCGATACTCCCGCTGGCGACGACTCCCTGGCGTCAACTTCTCACTGGCTGCATTCCACTGCGTCAACTCCACTGGCGTCAACTGGCTGGCGGCGACTATCCTGTGCGTCGCCTCTGCAGGGAGCTCGAAAAGGACGGACGTTGATGGACTCTTCTCTTCGCAGGACTGAGAAGGCACATGCAGGAACGATGAGAACGATCCCGGGACAGCTGTCAGGTCCGTCTCATTCCCTGTGAAAACCACAATAAAACCAGATTGGTCAATGTTGCCTCTAAACACTCTAAAATGCGTGTCTAGGGGCTGGGGGGGGGGCAAAAGGCACTTTGAAGTCGATTATTTCCATGCAATGTCGCATAGACGTAATGCCTAAAATCCGAAATTATTGGGGGGAGTTGCCCCCCTGCCCCAGGCTCCCTACGCCTAGGTGTGTGTGCTGTGTGTGTGTGTGTGTGTGTGTGTGTGTGTGTGTGTGTGTGTGTGTGTGTGTGTGTAGGTTGTGTGTGTGCTGTGTGTGTCTTGTGTGTACGGCAGGCTTCATACTTAGTATGTTCGCATGACCACGTGGTCTAGTTCATCCAAGCCGTCTTCTCCTCCTTCACCCGTCCGACGCAGTCGGTCACGCTTCTCTGCGAACAACAAGGGACGTTCAGCACTATACTACAGTCTTCGCTGTCACACAATCACTCCTTAGTTACATTGCAGTTGGTCATAAGCTAAAATGCGCCATTCCGGAGATGTTGATTCGCAAATCAAAAGGGGGCAGGGGGCAGTGATACCTTGATCTACATGTGGCCAACGGGTCCATTGCCTCCCCCGAGAGCGTTCAAGAGCGTTCCGAAAGTAGTTGGTGGGGGACAGAGGCATACTGAAGTTCATTCTTTCCATGAAACGCCCATGGGCCTAATGTTAAAATTCGAAAATGTTGGGGGGAGGGACATGTCCCCCCGCTGGCGGAGCCCATGGGGCAGCCCCTACTTTTAGAGTGGTGGAGGCTGCTGGTCCCCTCCCCTCCCCGGTGGCGACGCCCCTGGGCGAGACCCAGTCTGAGACCAACTGGGTCCAGTCTGGGTACCCAATACAGACTGC
>VOPJ01002464.1:0-10966 GCA_014673585.1 Semibalanus balanoides
TTTTTCGAACACTTTAGACAGTGACGACAAAAGACTTATGGGGCGATAGCACATGAAATCAGACGTAAATGAGTAATTGTTCAAAGTATATTAAAATTCATGAAATTTCGGAAGTAATTTAAAGATACTTATTTGCTGGGAAATGATGCGTTTAGGAAAAACTTGGAATTTACCATTGTATTTTCATCAATTCATTAACAGATAAGTAGCTATATTTATTTTATTTTAATACATATCAAGTGACAAATGACCCGAAATTTATTAAATCAGGGTGTCGTTTTGCCCCCCAGTCAAGACATTTTGTCTTGACTGGGGGGCAAAACGTTTCACTGCGGGGGCATTTGCCCCGCCAGTTAACATGTTAAATAGGCCTTGCTCATTCGACAAAACAGATCGGCTGCTGGTGCCCGAAATTAACAGATGAACACAACTATTTGAACACTGTCCACTAGATTACTCCTTCTGCAAAATTGTTTGATAATTCAACATTTATTTTTGACTATGGTCGAAATGACTCTATTTCAACACAATTAAATGTTCCAACTCCGGGTTCATGCTCTTTCACAGGTCAACCAAGGTGCGGCGAGGTCACCGACCTCCGATGACCTGAAATTACCTTTTTAAATTCTAGTAGTTCAAAGACATTATGTGACGCTGATTTCCAATTGAGTACTCATTTTGCATAATTGTATGTTCATTCACGATTTTAGCTCGATTACAATACCTATGATTTGACAAAATGCACGATTTGGATGACATCCGGTTGATCGACATGACCTCAGAGGTCACCAAATGACACATGACGCAGGACATTCAAATTGAATATCAACAGCTTCCTCTCATCGCAAGCAACACGATCGTGTTTAAATCAAAGCTCTGGCTCAATTAAGAACAAACCGCAAAGGGCGTACCCTCCCCTCCTGCACTGTCACTTTAGGTATAGGACGTTGCACGGGCGATGGTTAAATGGCTACCATAACTGATGCTGCCAGTTCAGATGGTTACCACATACCTATTGTCTATCTCCTATCACTCAGCAAGGTTAGTTGGGTTTTCCATCATTACCTTATTCTTAAAAAAGGACCTGATGTCCATGATTCTTTAATCAGTCTAGGACCGGCAAGCTTTGATGACTTCCAATGTAAATTATACTTATATGATATGACCGTGTGTACTGTGTAGGTACACCACAAACGTAGTGCCTCCCTCACTTATGTCGCATTTTAGAGCTACGGGCATAGACTTTGTTACGGATGAAATTTCCCTCGTTTTCCTTTCGGAGCTGCTTTGTGTCGAATGGAAAAGGAAAAAAACGTAACTGCATGAGCCCATTTCCGCGTCGTATTTAGCATATTTAAGTATTAATCTTAATTGGACATACATACATAAAAACTGGAATCAGCTTCGGCCATAACAAGTTTGTGGGGTGGTAGTCGATCGCCATAAAAAGTGTGTGTGTGGTGTGTGTGTGGTGGGGGGGTTTTTCAGCCCCCCGGTTTTCCCAAAAAGTGTGTGTGTGTGGGGGGGGGGGGGGGGTCGCGACCCCCCCTCCCCCGACCCCCGTCGACGACGCCCCTGTGATCACCCACATAGTAACACTGGCCAAATACTTAATATATGAGCTAGGTATAGGGAGATACGACCATCTTCCATCCAGTGTAAGTCATGCCTGAAGCGCGATTTTGTAACTACGGTGTAACTAGGCACTACGGTGTGCTGAGGGAGGTCCAGCTTGGGCTCTAGGTCCTCACCATTGCCAATTGCCATATATAGCAGCAAAGCAAAATAATTTAAATAACTTCAGCAAAAAGCGGAGAGAGTCAAAAGCTGATTTAAGCACTGGTGACTGATGATTGATATAATCCATTTCGTTCTATCCTTATCGCCAACAAAAACCCGGGCCTTGCTTCGTCCCCTCATGCGCGATTCGGTGGATTGCGGGGTGGCTGACAGCGGCATCGTGACTGGCGGGTGGCGCCATCTGTCGCGGTTTGCTGCGACTTGTGTTGATGGGCCTGCCGCTAACGATACAGCCGTAAAGCAGCGCCGCCGCCTCCGCCGTCGGCGCTGCTGCCGCCGTCCCCGCCGCCGCAGTCGACGCTCTCACCTGGTGAAGGCATCCTACGTCGGAACATCTGCTGTGACGTCAGAGAGCAGCAGTGACGGTAGCTGTGATGGTGTGGTTGGTAAATAATTAACTGTTTGGTTTGTGATGATTGCGTTGTGCGCGCTGTTGTTCTCTTGCGTGATAGTACTGGATAGCTGCGCGCGGAGAGGACGGACTGACCAGTCGACTCGGCGGTCAGCGAGGTGGTGTATTATCTGTATAGCGAGCAGCAGCTCGTTTGATGGACGGAGTCTGGTGAGAGATTGTGTGATGGGAGGCACGTGGAGTCGATCGGTGGGGTTGGTCCTGGGGTGGGGCGTGTCGGGATGGGCTGTGATAATGACATGTGGGTGTGCTGAGGGAGGTCCAGCTTGGGCTCTATGTGTGGTTGTCACTACCGGCCCCGGTTCAGTAAGAACATCAGCTGATTTCCTTAGAGGATATTTTGATTACGCTTTGTCAGTGGACAACATTCATTGAGGTCCTTACCATTGCCAAACGTTACGCAATATGTCTAGTTTTGCTTGTACCTGGTTGCGGAACAGACCTCTGAAAAGATGCATTTTGTATAACGTTGTTAAAAAAAAATGTTAAGAAACTTTTGGCACACATTCAGTTTGCCGTCATTTGACCTTGTTTTTGGCCTTGAAGTAGATGTTCGATTTTGCTGATTTGTTATGTGCGGCTAGAGTTTGACTTAAGCTACATTTTTTTTTTTGGAAAAGATGAAGACAACCGAGTGGTAGCTTTTAACACTCACTCAGTTCTCCGTCATCTGACCTTGATTTTGACCTTGAAGTTGATATTTGCTTTTACTGATGTTTCATGTGCGGCTAGAGTTTGACCTTAGCTACATTTGTAAAAAATGAAGACAATCGAGCGGTAACTTTTGGCACTTATACCGTTCCCCGTCCTTGAACCTTGATTTTGACTTTAAAGGCTACGTGATATAGCAAAATAAACAAAAGATTCGTGCTTCTCGTGGTCTAATTGACCATATACGTAATTCTGAGAGAAATCGGTGGCTGGCGCTGAGTAAGTTGCTGAAAAGGTCGCTTACTTTGACCTCGATTTTGATCTTGAAGCTGAAGTTCGATTTTGCTGATTTTTATGTGCGGGTAGAGTTTGACCTTAGCTACATTTGGTGGAAAAAAATAATACATTTGAACTGTAACTTTGGCACTATTCAGTTCCCTCGTCATCATGACCTTGGTTTTGACCTTGAGTTGTGTTTTGCTTTGCTGTTTCCTTTGCGCGGCTGAGTTTTGACTCAGCTACATTTATGGAAAAATGAAGAAAATCAAGCGGTAACTTTTGACACTTATTCAGTTCCCCGTCCTCTCACCTTGATTTTGACCTTGAAGTTGATGTTTGATTTTGCTGATTTTGTAAGTGCGGCTAGACTTTGACCTTAGCTGCATTTGTGAAAAAAATGAATCCAACCGAGTGGTTACTTTTGGCACTTATTTAGTTCCCCGTCTATTTACCTTGATTTTGACCTTGAAAATGACGTTCGATTTTGCTGACTTTTAATATGCGGCTAGAGTTTTGACTTCAGCTACATTTGTGGAAAAAATGAAAATCGAGTGGTAACTTTTGGCACTTATTCAGTTTCCCGTCCTTTTATCTTGATTTTGACCTTGAAGGTGACGTACTATAGCAAATCAAACATCAGATTCGTGCTTCTCGTGGTCTCATTGACCATAAACGTATTTTTTTTAAGAGAAATCGGTGTTCGGCGCTGAATAAGTCGCTGAATAAGTCGCTAACTTCACGGACATGAAAAATATTGCCGTTCGCACCGAATTGAAACGTCTTTCGAAACGAGTCACAAACCACGATCCTTTGACGGGTGAGTACCTCGGTAATATGACGAATAAAAAGTGTAAAAATGCAGTCTGTATGCATAGATCGTCCAGCGGAGCGGACGGGTTAGCACTAGTATGTACTATTGAGTGCTGACTGCCACCGGTCATCGTGATTTACAACTCGAGGCTAATGTGTATACAAACTATATTCATTTCAATATTTATCATCATACCGAATGTGCAACCAGGAAAAGGGTTACCTGAGGCTTGGCTGCAGTTACGGTCTGGTTCTTATATGCAAATGTCGTTTTTCACAATCTAAAATTGAAATTATCACGCCGCTTCGCGGCGTCACATCGGTGGCCTTCATCATAACGAAGCCATCGTCATCGTCTTCGGTTTGTCGTAACACTGAATTGAATGATTCGCATTTTTATCCTCTTATCCTTAACGAGGCCTATATTTTGGGGGTTTATCAGGTATACCCCCCCCCAAAAAAAAGAAAGCGTGCGACGCTAATTAACTAAATAACTACTATAACATGGAATCCGCAGTAAATATTTGTTAATGCTGAAATACATGCATACAAAATGGGGTACATTTTTTCGTCATCTCAGCGGACTCCGTGGGGGTCTGCTTTCAATAATTATTATTGGTGAAGCCCCTACGAGTTGATATGAGATAAATGTTATTATTACATAGATGTGTATATGCTATGGAATAACGCGTTTTGTGTGAGTGTAGGTATTTATCTGTAAAATATTTTTTCATATTTTTTTCCGGGAAAAATAAGAAAAAGGTGATTTTTGTCCTGAAAAAGTGGATTTCATTAAGCTCGAATACCAAAATAAGGTGACCGGCCCAAATCTGAGGAGAAAAAATTGTACCTTTTTGCCACAAAAAGATGACCCCCATGGAGGAGAGAGTGTGGATCCGCCAATCGTTTTCATAAATCGACACCGCTGATTCCGAACCGCAGAATCAGCCAATGAAAATCTTAAATCTTAACCGTGCAATGAAATATTAACCGCGTACGCCGAAGAAATTTGTCTGGGTTAGTGGTTACATGAAAAAATGGTATGGAATCGTCACAAGATAATTGAACAACCTGTCTTTTGAAAGCAGTTGCATCTAAATCGTCCGGATAAAATCGGAGATATGATTTCCCAAAAAGGGGCCCGTTCCTGGCAGGGGCCCGATCAAGACAGGGCCCCGGTGCTGGGAGATCAGCATGATATAGGGCCCGGTCAGGACGAGAGCCTGTTCACAATAGGGTCCGGTCCTTGCAGATTCTTGATACGGGCCCGTTCCTAGTAGGGGCCCGCTTTGGTCAGGCCCGATCGAGGCAGGAGCCCGCTGCTGGTAAAGGCGTGATATGGACGAGGGTCCCGTCGGCCGTCACAGCAGGGCTCGGTCTATGCAAATTATTGATACGCTAACGTTCTGGTAACACGGGGCCCGTTCCTGGTAAGGGGCCAGGTCCTGGCCAGGCCCGATCGAGGCAGGGGCCCGGTGCTGGTAAAGGTGTGGGTATGGCCTTAATGCCCACGCCTTTGTCAGCACCGGGCCCCTGCCTCGATCGGGTCTGTTCAAGACCGGGCCCCTTCAAGGAACGGGCCCGTGTCAGTGTCACCAGAAACGCGACCATATCAAGAATATGCAAGGGACGGGCCCCTGCTGTGACCGGGCCCTGGTCTTGACTGGACCCTCGTCCTGACCGGGCCCTTGTCCTAACTGTACCCATAGTATGGGGCCCAGTCAGGGCGAGGGCCCAGCCAGGACCAGGGCTCGGTTGGAACCACTGTACATGTACATAAGTTACAGTGTAGTGCAAATGTTCTGTCCATGCAAAAGTTCTGTCTGCTGTCTCTGCCTCTGTCTGTCGGAGCTGCACGCAGTGGAATCCAATGCAATTACTTTAGCTCTCTTCCCCGATATCAGTGGTGGATCCAGAGGAGGGGGTCAGGGGGCCATGCCCCCCTTGGGCCTCGATCTTTAGGGGACACTCTGGCCGCCTGAGGGGGTACTCTGGCCGCCCGAGGGAGCACTCTGACCACCTGAGGGGGCACTGGTCGCCTAAGGGGGCACTCTGACAGCCTGAGGGGACACTCTGGCCGCCTTTGGGGGCACTCTGGCCGGCTGAGGGGGCACTCTGGCCGCCTGAGGGGCACTCTGGCCGGCTGAGGAGGCCCTCTGTTGACCTGAGGGGACCTCAACATTTTGCAAATAAAAAATGTTGAAATAGGGGTACCCTCAAAATATAGTGGACCAAATCCGTCGAGTTTTCAGATTTGGATATGGGTAGGGGCACCACAGCAATAAATGGCCCCTCCTTGAAGATTTTCTGGATCCGCCACTGCCCGGTATCAGGGGCGAGGGCAATAATAGTTTCAATAGATTTCACTACGTGTAGCACCGACAGACAGCACCGATGGACAAAGTTGACATTGAACTAAACGGGTGCGCTTAACCAAAGCTTTTTACGAGCGAGCGCGAAGCGCGGAGCGAGTCCTCATTACGAGCGAGCGCGAAGCGCGAGCGAGTCTCATTGAATCCCGGATTTTCTCTCAGATATAAGCGGCCGACCCGGCCGGGCCCGGCCCGGCCGGGCCGACCGCGACGCTGGTCAGAAGCTTATATCTTTTGAGCCCCGCAATCCGATTGACAAGGCGGTCTTCGCCATAATGAAGCCCCATGCAATGACATTTGATTTTGACAATGTTGTTCTCATGTGATGGGTCAGCACGGCGCCGGTTGACAACGTGCCGCGTCAGGGGTGTCAAAAGAAAGTATTACCTGCTGTAGCTGAGAACGACTGGACCTAATAAAGCTAAAATTTGGTGATGAGGCTGGAGACCACACAACTGGCATTGTTGCACAGGTAAAACTCTGGGTACACTGCACGTGGCACGTGCCCCCCTGTTCCGTCCACAAAAATTACCTACAAAAACAATCGTTGCAATACCGGACCTATATCTCGGCAACCAAAAGTCGCAAAGACACGGATCAACACAGATGCGTAGAGAAACGATCCGCTCGGCGTAATGCACTTATGTGTCGATCAGCGGCGCGTGGTACGTGCAAAGTTACTGGCTATACAAAGCGCAAATTCATAGTTTAATGACGTCTTCAAACATTTAAATCAGTGCTCAGCACCTAATGGGATGTGAAGGCCGATGAAAAACAAACACCAAATGTGTAGACCAATGTACCGTCTCTAAAATGCCATTCAAAAATTTAGGTTTGCATCAAGTTATTTTACTGTTTAAAATCTGTCTGTATATTTTTATTGACGATTTTATCATATTTCCCTTAAATTACAACACCGCCGTAGCTTTCAAAAACTGAAGGGTGCCTAGACGATAAAAATGATGCGGCTGTAAAGCGCAATCAAATCCATCTAATACCGCCACCCAAAAAAAAAATGAAAAAAAATTTTGCTGCTAAACAATGAAGCTTTATAATGCCAAATTTTAAAATAACGCTTCATAACCTATTAAGTTTAAAGTATCGGATTTAGTTCGGATCTAATTGCGACGGGCAAAAACAACACAGCGAATAATTCACATGCATGCTTTTGCACAAGACGAACCTCCGTTGGACGGGTGATAAAATTGACGCGGAATTTATTCGGACTCGCTCGTCCTTCGCCGTTTAAAGGCGTCTTACCTGGTTGAATATCGGATTTTTCTTCTCACATATAAGCGGCCGAACCCGGCCGCCCAAGAACCCGCGGACCGCTGGTCAGAAGCTTATATCTTTTGAACCCGCATCCGATTGATAAGCGTTTTCGCCATCGATCGCCCCATGCAATGACATTTATGATTATTGACATGTTTTTCCATGTGATGGGTCCAGCATGGTCGCGTGACACGTGCCGCGTCAGGGGTGTTCAAAAAGTATTATCCTCTGTAGCTGAGAAACGGCTGGACCTATAAAGCTAAATTTGGTGTGATGCTGAAAACCAACACCACTGGCAATGTTGTTCAGGTCCAAACTCTGGGTCACACTGCCACGTGCGCACGTGCACCCGCTGTTTTCGTCCAGGCAAATTACCTGCAAAACATCGTTGCAATACCGGACCTATATCTCGGCAACCAAAAGTCCAAAGACAACGGTCGAACACGTGCGTAGAGAACCATCCGCCCGGCGAAATGCACTATGTTGTGATCAGTGGCGCGTGGTACGTGCAAGTACTGGGCTATACAAGCGCAATTCATAGTTTTATGACGTCTTCAACAATTTAAATCAGTGCTCAGCACCCTATGGGACGTGAAAACGATGAAACAAACACCAATCTGTAGACCAATGTACCGTCTCTAAAAATGCATGCAACATTGAGGTTTTTAAATACAGTATTTCCTGCTAAAATCTGCCTGTAAATATTTTTAATTGACGATTCTATTAACATTTTCCTTCATTACAAACGCCGTAGCTTCAACCAAAGGGTGCCTAGACGATACAAATGATACAGAATGTAAAGCGCAATCAATCCATTAATACCCACCCAAAATCATTTTTGGCCTACAAACATGAAGCTTATAATTGCAAATTTAAAATAAACGCTCAAAAACCTATTTAGTTCAAAAGTATCGATTTAGTTCGTATCTATTTGCGAACGGCAAAACAACACACAGCCGAAAATAATTCAAAAGCATGCTTTTGCCAAGACGAACCTCCGTTGGACGGGTTATAAATTGACGCGGATTTATTCGGACTCGCTCGTCCTTCGCCGTTTAAGGCGTCTTACTGGTTAAGAATACTTTCTACGCTAGCTCCCGTCAGACGAAAACTAACACCGCCCCAGGGAAATGGAGGGTTTATTCGAATAGAGCACCGAAAGGACTGCTACCAGCCGTTTTCACGAAGGATTTATTCGCCGGGAACATCGTCATCGGTGGTGTCGATGAAGTGGACAGAACATTTGCACTACACTGTACAATGTACACTGTACACTGGAGGGCGCCTCGGACGTCCAGGTGGCCGGCAGGGGTGCCACAGCGCGCCAGCGTCCGGTCAGGGTCTGCTGGTGCCGGGTACACGAGCTCAGTCGCCGGTCAGAGCTCGCGCGGGGAGGTTGTGTGACGCTGTCTCCTGCGGTGTTGTGTCCGTGAACGGGAGGAGAAGTGAGCAAGGACTCAGTCAATAGTCGAGGGAGACGAGGGCCCAATCGAAGAGAGGGAGACGAAGGCAGTGCTTTTGGGAAATCAGGTAAGAAATAGTGCTCCATAGTGTTCCAAAAGCATTAAGTTCCATATACCTATGAAATTTGATATTGTGTCCCGTTATTTGAATTTAAGCGATGATTACCAATCATGTATACTTTGTTGATATTTAGGTGAAACCTGAAATGCTTGTATGCAAGTATCATGCAAGCGAAATGGGTCTACAATCTTCTGAATTCCATAACCACAACTCAACACCATAACTCTTGAATTTTGAGTCATGATCAATTGAATTCAAAATAAAACGATTCATACAAACTAAGCTGGCGTGACATACCTACGACTTGAAGAACTGCCATATCCGATAGAAAGATGAGGCTAGAACATCAGATGAGTTCCGAACAACTCTCCTAAAGACATTCAGAGAAAGAGTGAGTCAAAACTAGAGACACTCACAGCCATCTAAAATACGCGCATTTAGCCGCGAATTTCGCTCCCGGCTTGGTCGGGTAGATAATAGCATGGTGGGTGCGGGGTAAATCTCAGAACTCCTTCACATTCACTGTATTATGCATACTGACTGTCGGACTTCTCCAGCTTGGGGCTACGAACCCATCTGACAGTCTGAGTGAAGGACAGGCAAGTGATGGGACAGCCAGTCAGGGACAATGACATACAGGTATATTTGACAATAGACAGCGAGCCTGACGGGAAAGAACAGCCGAGATGACAGTGGACAGAACAGTGGATGACAGTGAACAGGCCAGGCGTGGTAGATCAGCGACAGAACATGCGTGGATTCTAAGCAGCGTGCGGTGACAATTAGGTAGACATGTGAACGGGACAACGAGCATTGAACGATTCCATTTAGAGAGTGCAGGACGGTGAAGAATGTGTGCTTTGAACGTATACAACTCGTGAGATAGGGAGATATCGATCGCAGATTGTATTGATCGCGGATTAATTGGGAACAAGGGTCAGCTGGAGAGGATCGAAAGATCAGTGGTAAGATCGTAGTCGGGGGTGTTATGCGTCATCGTAATGCACAAACGCTTAATAGTGTTGGATTGTTGTGGGTGGTGATAGTCTCAACCAAAATCGCTTTTCAGAATTCAGACAAATGTCTTTAGTCTTCGAAATACCATCTTGGAGGGCCTTTTATTTGGATATGAACGTCACTTTTTTGCGAAAAACAGCATGTCACATTTACGTCAATATATCATTTTTTCTGCAGGAGCGTGACAGTGTTTTCTGGTGTCTGCTGGACTAAGACAACGTTATTGGCATGACCATCTCCTGGTGACCATTCAGAGTTCCCCAGTCCCCCTCCTCCCACGGACACGTGGCCGGACCGGAGAGATAATGCCATGGTCACGAGATCCAAATCCAGATCGTCCCGACAGTCCAGACAGTCCACCAGAAGCGGTACTGTGGTGAGGCTTCACCTGTAGTTCGTGAGTGGGGAGGTTTGGGCCTGCAGCACAGCTGCAGTGCGGCAATCAACCGACGGCCGATCCCAGAGAGAGTTCAGTGAATAAGGGATATCAATCGTAACAGCCCGAATTTTATAGAAAATATATTGTTTTTGATGTATGTTGAATGGTTATAGGCGGTGCACAGGATGGGTCGTAGTTTTATCAGAGTCTAGGCAGTCTCATGATAACAGATGGGCACTTATAGTAATAACAGACCACTATTAATACGCCTTTTACATATGCATAGAAGGCCGCCAGCCTCAGTATGTTACATTGTGGCGACGTTGGCGGGGGCGTGGGGCTATAGATTGGCTGTTGTGCCGCCCTTGACTGGCCGCCACTACCGCCACCGCCCATCATTTATCAAATATCGGCGCCTTCAAAGTCGCTGGTCAGCGCTGGATGGGCCGT